>VZRF01007802.1:542188-591397 GCA_013396875.1 Vireo altiloquus
CGGGCACGGAGCGCGCCCGCCGGTGAGGGCTCGGAGCCCCACGGCCTGCGGCTGCACGGGCAGCCTCTGGGTTATCCCGCGGCCCTCGGCACCCTTCCCGCTGGTGGCCCCTGCCAGCCCCCGGGGGAGGGCACGCACCTGCCTGCCCTGGCGGCAGAGGGACGCGGGTGAGGCCCGGCGGGGTGCACTGAGGACACGCGTCTGGGACGGGCTGCTTCCACCGGGTCCCGGCTTTCGCCGCAGGGAGAAAGGAGGTGTTACAGGCTGTGTTGTGGGGTCCTCGCGTGATACGTGATTTTGCTACCCTGGGCTGTCACGTCCCGGGATGATTGCACATTCCTCTTGTGCTGCTTTCCTCTCATGGTCTTCTTATCAGTCTCGGTATTTCTTGGCATCTTCATCTAGAGGATGCTTACCTATCTGAACCCACGCCAAGTTTCTCTGGGAGTGATCAAGAGTCTCCAGAATTCTCTTTTCCTAATAATGATTTATACAGTATATAAAGCACTTTAGTCTATGGAATCTGTCTTAGCCACATTTATTTCTAATCTAAATTTATGGATAGGTCCCTTCATTACTCAGGAGAGAAGTGCCTCTTTTTATTTCTCCCCTTCCAGGGAAAGGTTCGGAGTTTAATTCTTGGATATCTAAGCAATCAAATAGAAAAATAAAGCTATCTTCCACCTAAAGGCTTTGGAAGTTTCATGCTGCATTTTAATAATTTTTTTTTTATTTAAGATTGATTGTATTTATTTTTTCCAGATTGTATTGCTTTCAAATGCACTTTTCTGAAACAAATGTTTATAATTGTTGTTTCCAAGAGTGGTGAAGAACTAGCTAAATTAAAAAAAGGTAAAGTTGCAGGCTAAAGAAAAAATTGGAATTTGGGCCTTGACATCATTTATTGATTAAGGAATAAAACAGATGAAAACTCAGCTGTGATAAGCAGTGGTTTTTGTGACCCTCAAAATAAATCTCACTTCTCAAAACTAGAAACAGACCTGTGTCTGAGTATGTTTCAACGTGGAGAGGAATCTCATTAGTTTGTTTTGGTTTGTGTGTTAGTTTGGGAATCGGTTTCAGTGGTATTGCTGGATGTTAAGTCATGGAATGCCATGTCACAGATCCAAGTCCAGACTGGCTAATGAAGTCACACAGCACTCTTTCCCTGACAGATCGATACACTTCAAACTGATACATAACTTTTGTTTCCTTAGGTACTCTTGTCCTCTGTCTACTCAAAGGAAGCATCAGCATTATAATTAGGTTTTAAAAGACCAGTCACCATTCTAATGCTATATTGGGAACTCCTGAATTTATATTGGAAAATAACAGGCATCTCTAAGACACCTCCATGTTTTGGTTACTGCTGTGCTTGCCACTCTTACTTCCACTTGGTGCTAATAAAAATAATGAAGGGGTGGTGCATGGTAATTATATTCACCAGTCTTTATCTTGTTTTTGCTATATCTACTCTTCTGTTCAATTTCTTCATTATCTACTTCTAATCCTACAGACCAAAAAAATGATTTATAGGCTTGACTGACTTGCTGGAGTGAATATGTGCAGTTCCTTATTCAAATGTAGCATTCCCTATGTTATCACTGTCTTTCTGAGTTATTACAAACATTTACTCGAAGTCATGGGGGTGACAAAAGAATGTGCTGTGCCTACATTATAAGCTTAATTTATAAAACTTGAGATGGGGTGCTGAATTCTTTAAAAGATTTTTATCTCTATAAAGAGACACACATCATCTTTGCAACTTCGTCTCTGCGACATTGTGAACTGATGTCTGCTGACCATGAAGGCTACAGTGCCCTTCATATACACTCTAATTTACAATAATTACTGGATTTTTGAATGGAAGAAGCTTGTGTATTTATCACACAGATCATTACAAAGGTCATTTTTGGGAAGGCCACGAACAATTTTGGAAACTACACTGAAAAAGAAAAATTGCCTTCCCCATGGTTCCTTACTTTACATAGTGCCTAGTGAAAGCACTGGGAGAAAAAACATAAACATTTTTTCCCCTCAGTCAAATAGAAACACTGTTAATATATAAAAAACAGAGTAACACTCAGTAAACAATTTGACACATATTTTAGTATCATTAATATTGTGGAGAGATAGCTTTCGGAAATTCTATGCTTTCACTGGAAACTAAGGTATTAAAAAGGCCCTGAGGTATAACAGCTCTTCAAACAATATCTGAGACACATGAAATGGTGAGCAGTTCTCTCCCTATGATACCGAAAGGGAATGTGTAGGATGTTCTGTACTGTGTGACCATTAAAAATTAAGATGATACTCAGCTATGTCCCTTTCCAATCCAGTTCATAAATCATCATTTCATAAAAAGTGAAACCAATCCAGATGAACAGAAAAAAACCCTGGACATTTAACAAACTGGACTTCCAATGTACACGTGCTTGTAAATTGTGGCTCTGAGTAAGATTCTTTTACTAAGAATATTTGCATTAAGTCCTTCTCTAAAATTTTAAAGACTTTTCTTCCCTAAGAAGACCATCAAAATTTGGTGAGGGGAAGGAGTGTAATTTATTTGTGATGTCTGTTAGTTTGACTGAGAATTAATTAAAAGCTCTTCTTTCGGGTGAGACTTCCTGTCTTTTAGCAAGTATCTTGCTCAGTAGCTCATAAACATTTTTACATGTTTTAGATTGGGTATAATTGTTGATTCTGTTTACAGAAAATGGTTGGGTTTTTTCCTGGGAAAAGATCAGCCATTTTATCTGATCAGTTTTACACAGTTTGTAAATAAACTCTTAACTGCTACAGTTAACTGCAATCTAAGTAAATTAACACAGATGCTAACATTTTAAAGATAATAGGAATTTTTAGGCTAACATTTAAAAAAGGAATTGTTTTATATATATTTAATGTCTTATGAAAATACATTTCCCACATGCTGGAGATAATTTAATGATTGGCTCTTTCAGTGCCTGGGATTTCAGGAATGTATACACATACCTACATTCAACAGGACTATTCAGGTGGTTAAAATTGAACATGTTATTACACATTTGTTTTAGTGCCAGTGGTTAGCCAATATTTGGAAATTTGTGGGCTATTTCTTAGAAACATGATAGAGTCAAGTGGGGTTTGATTCTGACCTATTTGCATGCAGAGAATGTGAACATATCTTGTTTCTTTGAATGCAGTAAGTCATGAAATGAGTGCCCATACTGGGCTGCTCACTCATAATGCCAAACCTGCATACAACCATGCCCCCAAAGTGGCTCTTTTACTCACACAAGCAAGGGTTTTTAAGTGCCACCTAATGCTGTGGTGAGCAGTGCAGAACTCACAAACATTCATCTAAAAAGGGGATCTAAATACAATGCCTGGGTGTCTGTTGAAAGATTTCCCATTAGCTTTGGACTAACTGGAGCTGAAACTGAGTCCTGTCCTTGCTTTCCTGTACTGCTCTTGATCCTAAATCCTCATCTGTCCATATTGTAAACACCCCTGACTGTTGCAGCTTTGACTGTGTTTTGTCCAAATCCTTTTTTCCTATTTTTAATGTTGCCTAACTGTCTGAACTTTGTGTTGGAAGACATTGGTACATCCCATTATCCTGGTGCAAAGGACCCCTCGGGTATCCTAACCCTGCTCTGATCTCTAACCTTGTCTTTTACTCATTCTGAACCAGGTGTCTTTCTCAAAGTCATCTGACAACAGACTCCAGTGATAGTCTTATCTGGAGTCTTGCTCAGGCAGAGCAGAGAGTTCTGTCACTCCATCCCTGTTTACAAATTCGTGGTGTTTTCTTACTGTCTCCTTGATTTTCTGATGTCCTTGCTTCTTCCTGGCATAAATATGTACAGTTCCAGCAAAGGAGCACATTTGTATTCACACCTTATTGTACAAATCTTGGCTTACAGGACTGAGCACCTTTTTTCAGTCCTATGGTGATCCCCAATTTGGAAGGTAGATTGTATTCTTTTCCATTACTAAGCTATCAGGCATTAAAAGTTCTCCTTTACTTACTCTGAAGGAAACATGGATAGAAGGATAGATCAAGAACTGCATCGAGAACTGCCCACAGATCACAAATATATCTAGCTTACAAAATTCCAGATGCATTAGTCTTTTCAAAAGCACTTAATATTTGCAAAAATAAAATGACTGGCCTTTGAACTTGATGTGTTGTATTTGTTGCTTATAATCACTTTTGAAATGATAAGAGTAAAGAATGTTATAGAGGTGAATGTCTTTAATTCCTAACTGAACAAACTGTGTTTAAGTTGAGAAGAGGAACTCTTTGAGAAACATCCTGTCATTAAACTTGTCCAGATACTGCTTGTTCAGATGGATGCTTGCATCAGGTTTTGTTATTCATTTATTACAATTAACTTCAATAACAGATAATATGTGATTCTGAATGAAAGAGTGAGTCTGAAATTACACAAATCTTCCTCACTATAATGATTCATCAGGTAAGAATCGTTTCAGCTTTCTGATTTATCTTTTTTTTGTTATTATTATCCCACGCTCTGTAGTGATGACAGAGTTGTGATGGAGAACAGGCAGAAGTTACTGCTGGGAGCCTTTGTCAAAAGCCTGATGCAGGCAGCCTGGGTCTGATGATGATTCACTGATGATCAAGTGCCACAAACAACTCCATGAGAATATAAGAGCAAGCCATTTCCTGGGGTACAAAACAATTTGGTGACATTATAATTCCTTCCTGTAATTTCTTGTTCTGAATTGTTAATTTCCAGCAATGTTTCTTGCCTGAGACCCCACAGCTTAGTACCAGGGCAGCACGAACCATGATGTTCATGGAAAAAAGCTTTCCTGCAGTTTCCACCCATGAGGAAAGATTATTGTTGACTTTGTCCTGGATTTTCAGACAGGAACAGACTTCCATGACATGGAAGGCTATTGGCAAAATAAAATTGACATGTAACTGCTAAGCAGGTGAAAATGGAAGAGAAGGGCTTAGTTCCCCCTTTTATGAACTTTTGCAAATGTAGTATGCACTCCCTTCTTACAGGTATTACTCTCAGGCTGTCTAACACTTCTTTCAATTTAAGGTAGGGCCACAGACACCCTACAATTATCAGTTCTACTTGACAACAGCCTTGTCAGCTCCCTTTTGGTGTTCATGTATTATCAATAAAATAACACTAGTTTCTGAAAATGACCAGTTCCATTTACATTTCATAATCTGTTGAAAGGAAAAACGTTTGTGACTGAGTAAGAGAAGGAAGGAGCTGTCAACCCTGTTTTGTGATTACTGCCCACAAATGTTCTCACATTTTGCTTTAAGAAAGTGTTCTGACAAAAATATTAGCACTAATAGTACAGTATACATATGTTCTCAGAGTATAAATAGTGCAACTTCATCTCATGAGATAGCTCAGGGCTCTATCCAATGACTTTAATGAGGTCTGAGGTTGCTCAGCATCTCGCAGCAAACGCTCAGCACACCAAGGAAGGTGACATGGTTATCATGTGAGGTGAAAAGCACCATCCGTGCTCCTCCAAGCCAACGGAAGTCACAGAGCTGTGGTGCTTGCAGCATCAAACCTTTCATTCCCCAATGAGTGTGAAAAAGTGTTTCTTTCTCTATCACGCTGGATCAGCACACTCCAACAGATGCACCCTCCAAACCACAATATGTATTCGGCATCCTGCTTTCACAGAAGTGAAACTCTTTTGCCCTAACGTAGGGGACTGCATTGCCCTCAGCTCCCTGATCAAACAATAGAGAGAAATAATTTCAGAGAACCACTTTTCATTCATCTGTAGGTGCTGAACACAGCTGCAGTGTCTGCTGTCTGTTATCCAGTCTTTACAGGTTTCTTTTTTATTACATTACGTCTTACAGGGAAATTTTTAGCAGTCAAGTGGCTAGTAAAAAAAATCTTATTTGTAGATCACCAAGGAGAGACGTGTACTCTTCCATAAATTCTGGATTTGTAGTTATTATTAGTTTACAAATTCATGTGCCATCAAGGTGATGTATTGTGTTCAAGAATATCAAACAGACATTCTTTCTAAAATTGCAGTGTTTTGCAATTTTAACACTACAGGATTAAGTAGACAACAACAATACTAATACATTTGATTTAGAGACATTGATATGGTCTTGACAAATCTGAGGGTGATTGCAGAGGAAAAGTCAGAAATGAGAATTACCGAGGAGTGTCTTTTACTTCCAAAAATTCCTATTAGTAATTAGTCTGTTTTAAATATTCTGTGCTGGTCTTTTGTGTGTCCTCTACAGTTTCATTCTTTGCTTTTTGATCAATCATCATGATTACTATCTCTCAGCTACAGAAATTCAGGAAACGTTGCTGAAAAGAGCCTACCATTTCTTTCTCGTGTAACCGAATAACTTTGCTGAGGTCACTTTACTGCATGAATGCCCAGTTTCTGAAAGCTTTCACACAATCTGTTGTACCCTGAAGAAAAAAAATGTACTTGTTCGCTGAATACCACCTATTCTGTAGGAGTGACATATTCCACATTTTGGAGGCTTATACATTCTTTGTGATAATGGTTATTACAAAAATTATGCAGTACAGCATAAAATCTTACATATATATACACAAATATGCATACATACATATGATCTCTAGTATATAGGTGTATTATATCAATGTATATATATCATATTTATACATAAGTATATATAAACACAAGTGTAATATTTTAGTGTGAACATACAGATATATTCCAGGTTATAGCTGAAAGCCCACTCTTCATACCCCTACAAAAAGTGAAAAGTTTTATCTCAGATTCCTGCAGTCTTTTTATTGTACAAAAGAAATTCATGATTGTTACAAAATTCACCTGTACATAACCTTTGAAACTCCTCCTATTCCACTGAGTCACAGTAATAGAATTACATGAGAAGTAGATAAAGGCTGTTCTTTCTAGATTTCTGTCTTTCTGTGTAAGGGAGAGAACTATGATCTCTGCCCTAAATCTTTTCTGCATACAATATAACTACTAGAGAACATTCAGTTACTTTAAAAAGTGGGACTAATAAAATAGTAGTAATATTATTTCTTACAGAATTCATTTATTTGTGTAAGTCTGTTCAAATGAAAAGTGTTATGACATTTTTTCTTGAGGGTTAAAACCATGAAACTTAAGTAATCACTAAAACCAAAACTCTAGAAAATCTTAAAATCACCTATAAAGATCCATATTAGGCAAGGATTCATTAATTGAATTGAAAAGTTTGTATTTATTTACTGTTATTTGCAAAACATAATGCATGCATACTTCTATGTGTGTGCTGCCTATATACGACATAAACAATCAAAGCTATAGCTAAATAGAACAATTATTATCTCACTTATTTGTCAGTGGCATATATGTAAGACAAACTTTGAGTACTATTTCCCAGATTTTCCCTCCAAACCTTCCTTAATAAATTTGAATTTTTACAGTTTCTTGTCTAGAATGCAAGGCAGGACAATTGTCCATTCTCTGGAAAGCCACATTTTGGTCATTTGCCAAAGCCTTACAAAGATATTTGTTCATTTTTTTATGGCTGTTTTATGTTCTGATTGTGTGATACCATTAAAATTTTAGAGTACAGACAGTTCTTGGCATAATAAAAGAATCTAGGAGGAAACTACTTCATTATGATGACTCAAACCCATTTTGTCTTTAAAGGTGGTGTACTTGTAAGCAATGACCAAACTTTTGGTTATCTTGAATTAAAAAAGGTTTTTTACACTATTGTGTCCTGTCATGCTGTTATAATTCTCTGTCTGTGCCTGTACCGATGGCTGATGTATGGCAGGCTATAGTACAAAGCAAAATATTGTCAGCACCACTGAAACAGAATAAGGAACCATTATTCCTTGTAGCATGATAAAGAATGGGAAATAATGGAATTGTAGAATCAGAGAAAGGTTTGGGTAGGAAGAGACCCTAAAGATCATGTTGTTCCAAACTCCCTGCTTTCGGCATGGATGCTACCCACTAGACCAGGTTGCTTAGAGCCCATCCAACCTGGCCTTGAACACTTCCAGGGATGGAGCATCCACAGTTTGTCTGGGCAACCTGTTTCACTATTCCACTGTTCCAGTGCCTCATCACCCCCCACAGGAAAGAATTTCTTCGTAATATCTGCTCTAAACCTACCCTTGTTCAGTTTAAGGCCATTATCCCATGTCCCATCCCTGCATGCTCTTGTAAAGTCAGTCTCTGGCTCTCCTATAGGCCTCCTTTGTGTACAGGAAGGTGCTATAATGTCCCGTGGAGCTCTCTTCTCCAGGGTGATCAAACCCAGCTCTCTCAGCCTTTCCTCACAAGAGAGGTGCTCCAGCCTTCTGGCCATCTTCGTGGCCCTCCCCGACTCAATCCAACAGGTCCATGTCCTTCTTATGTTGAAAGCAAGGGTTACATTTTCCCTATTCCAGTCAGTGTAAACCACCAGACTGCAACAACTTCTCAAATATGGTGGATAGTGGCATAATCACCTAATCTGTCCACTTCCTCAGGACCTGCAGAGGCATCTCATCAGGTCCCATGGACTTGTGCACCTCCAGGTTCCTTACATGGCCTTGAACCTACCTGCTCCTACAGCAGGTGGTCCTTCATTCTCCCAGCCCTTGTCTTTGCTTTCTGTGACTTGGCTGATGTGGCTGGAGAGCTTCCCAGTCAAGACTGAGGCAAAAAAATCATTGAGTACCTCAGCCTTCGCCATATGCCAGGTAATTGGGTCTCCCATTTCCATCTGGTAGAGAACACTTCTTCCCTAGTCTTTCTCTTATCACTGACATACCTGTAGGAGTTTTTCTTGTTGCCCTTGTTGCCCCTGGACAGATTTGATTCTATCCTTAAGTCTATCAGCTGTCCTAACCTCATCCCTGTCTGTTTGAACAATTTCTCTGTATTCTCTGTATTCTCTGTATTCTCCTCTTTGTCCATACTTCCACCCTCTGTAAGGCAAGTTTGTCCAGGAACTCCCTGTTCATCCATGCATGTCTCTGTGTGTTTTTGTTTGACTTCCTCCTTGTTGGGATACATCACTCATGAGCTTGAAGGAGGTGATCCTTGTTATCAGTCCATGGAAAAATCGTTTTCTTTAGAACTCCATCAGAACCCCAATGCCAACAGAACCATCTGAATGAGCATTATTTTGGTACATGTAGAAAAGTACTTTTTAGCAGAAACTGAGGACTGGTATCAAATTTAGCATCTCAGTGCTTCTTCATATTATTGACTGGTGACAATCTCTCATCACTAATGAAAATACTCAGTAATAGTCCCTGTAAAAATATGAAATATGTCATATCTGCTTGTGACACCTCAGACAGTGACCACATAGAACAATTCAAACATGGTTATCTTTGGCAATCATTAGGTCCAAAGAATTTGCTTTTTTCCCTTTGCTCTCTTCAAGCCAAATTATCCCAACTATATTTTTCTGGTGTTTTCCCTATTGCTCTTTACCTTCTCTTTACCTGAAACCACCTAGCAGCATCATGATAAGTTTAAGTTGTTGACCTTTCCCAGCACACTGTTCATATAAGGAATGACTGCTACATTTTTACCCAAATCCTGAAGAAAACTAACCAGCAACTCATCAGGATTTGATTGTATACTAGGCATGAATATCTTACAGTATCTTACAGCCTGTGGATTTTTGGGCCAGTGCTTTGGCCAATGATGAAGAAGCAGATTATCTGCAATTGCAGGTAGTTTTTAATGGTAGGCTGAGAAGCTAAAATCTGAAGCAGCTTTCAAATTCCAGCTGTCAGCAGCAGGAGGGGGAGGAGATATTCAGTCATTTCTTCAATACAGAGTGACGGTCCTGTGATTTATACCAAATCCTTTCAAATACAGGAACATAGAATTGAGCACCCAAATCTACGGTTACACGTTTTTGGGTTCAAAGACTGAAAGCCTCAGGAGGGGCTAAAATGGGGTTGTAGTTGGGCTGAGGTGAGCTCCGAGAAAGGGAAGGCAGAGTCAGTAAGGCTCGGTAGTGCCTCCAGCACCCTGAAAATAGAACAGGGCTCCCAAACACCTATCTGTGTATTTAATTACAGTAGCACTAACTTCAAGGAACTAGTACCTACACGAGTTAAGTTTTTCCTTCTCATTGAAGAATACCATCTTGATCCATGTGGCCTCTGTGACACTAAGAGCAGACATAGTGACAGAATGGCACAATATCATTTTCCCTCCTCGGCATAACTGGCATATGTGGGTCTCTAATGTAAGAATTTGGAAGTCAGGATTTTGAACAGGTTAGTATAGAAACACTAATGTAAGAATTTGGAAGTCAGGATTTTGAACGGGGTGCTATAGAAATACCTATATCCCTCAGCACTGAAAGATCTATTTGCCTTGAAGAAAACCCATTTATTAAAGGACCCTCAAAGTGCTTCCATCTAAACATGAATTTTTTTTTATTGCATTTTAATTTTTCCCAAGTCCAGTCAATGGCTCCCTTACAGACATTATCTGAGAACATGTTGGTTATTTTATCCTGATGGGATATTTTCTCCTTTTTTTAACTGTAATTAGAAATATGTGAGTAGATATAGGAGAACAAGACTGACAAACCCCAAACAATTATAATCCTAAAGACTAGTTTTCTGACACTAAAAAGAGTTGAAATTGTGGGTGTTTCTAATTTTCTGATAAGCTTCATCACAATCAGAATTACTGCCTAAAGCTGTAAAATTAGATGGCATGCTCCCATAGCAAACCCATAATGTGAAGATTATTTCTGAAGCAGTTAATTCTTTTTTATTATTATTATTTCTGAATGCATACATGCAAATATGACATTTCTCTTAAAGAAGTCAGAAATATTTCTCAAAAAACATTCTGCAATATTTTATTGCCAACCAGGATTCATTGGTTAAATGATTGTAAAGAAGAGACACTATAATTTATCCACACAGTAAATTAACCCATTAAGTCAAGAAGAGACATAAACTCAAGCGAGTAAGGAACTGAACAAATAAAAAAAAAGTTGACATTACATTTCAGTAGTTTATGGGAAAATTAATTATGTATACCTGAGATATCCTGTAATCTTTTACCCCCTAAAATTTTTTCATACAAGTGAATGGAAGGGAAGATATCTGGGAATATATAGACCTACTCATGAAGAGCTCTGAGATGCAAGATGCTGGTCTCTGTTCTCAAAGCAGTATTTGAATAGAGTATAAATGAACCAAATAACTCTGTTGTTTTCACAAATGAGGCAATAAATGCTGATGTCTTGGAGCACAGAAACAGTAAATTTATTTTCACATTTGTGAAATAGTAAGCATTTATTTAAATGCATGTCATTAAGGCTAAGTGAATGGTCTGTAACCAGACAGAAACAGAAGAACTAACCATTCAGAATTCAACAGCTTAAGCTGTATTACTCAAGATAGAATCTCACAAATATTTTTGAATATTTTATGATCTTTAGGAATGAACACAAGTTCATCTATATGCTAGTTACATAACACTGTCACTCTTATGAAAATAGAAAGTGCTAAAACTTCAGCTCTGCAAAAGGTATAGCTGCCCACAGTGTTCCAGTTTATGGGTTCCGTCCTCCAACGCAATGAGCACTTTGGGCCTGGTCCAGCAAACAACTCATAGATCTGCTTAACAGTTTGCACGTGAATAACTATCTTATGCTAAACTGCTACTATAGCTAAATAAGAGAATCACAAGGTCCTGATATCATAGATTACATCTCTTCCTCACTCTATGAAATGTTAGATTTACGCTTACCTAATTCACTGGGGTTTCATACACCACCATTCATAAAAGTCAGTCTCTAATGTACCATATTCCAGTGAGAGAGGACTACAAAATGTGTAAGTGTGGAGACCCAGGAACCCACTATTGCAATGTCCTGGAAGGAAGCCCCTGAAGCAGAATACTAAGCATAGAGAAAAGCCTGCCCCTAGGATGCTCTGCTACATTATGTATTGTTGCTCAGTTCTCTGCACCCCAAGTTAGCCTGTCAGTTTTCCCTGCCCCTTTTTCCCTTCTTCGGCTCATGCCTAAACCTTAGCCCTGCCTTTGCTCCACCCCTGTGCCCTCAGCCCATTGGACCCTGATGCTCTCTCCGCCCCTTTTCTTCCCTGGATTTGAACCCTGCTTGTTGCATTGTTCTTGGCATTTTGGTCACTGGTTCCCCTCGTGTAGAGGTGACTAAACCAGCACTGCACTGCTGTACCAAAGCTCCTCTCGTGTCTCCATCTGCCTGCCTGCTCTCCGGAGCTCAGTGACCATGTGTGTGAGCATGTGAGGTGTGCCTGCCGCCGGCTGGAGCATCCTCCCCAGCTGGAGTTGCTTTTGGAAAGCAGCGTCCTCCCATACCACCAGACCGCGCGACGCTACATATAAGCAGATTTTTTTTCCTCTTACCAGTTTCTTCCAGAAGGAGATGCTTCTGGGAGCTTGAAGGAATTGTTGGCATTTGGAGCAGGTACTAAAGGAGCTGTAGCTGCCTTCTCTCCATTAACTGTTTATGATGCAATATATGCTGGACATCACCTAACAGGGAGATTTTGCCTCTCTCTTTCTCACCTCTTTATCAACCTTTGCAGAAAAGGTGAATGCAAAGCTTTTCACTGTCTGTGCTGGTTAGCAGATTTAGGCAGTGGCAGTCGACAAGGCTTATGCTGCACTCATCACAACACGGAGGCTGCTCCAGCATGCTCACCTTCAGAGCTTCCAAAAAAGTTCTGTCTGACCCAGCCAGAATTCTTGCCCATGGCAATATGATTCCTCTTACCTCTGTTTTCCCCATGCTGTTTGTCCTCTTAACATCAAAAACAGTTTGAAATCCACGTCAGGTTTGGCCTTTAATGACACACAAAGTAGTTTATCATCACATGAATTGTGCTTTGTGATGCACATTATTATTACTAATACTTCATCAACATTTTGCACATCTCACATGATGAATGTGGGCTACTGCATTATCCCATTTTCTGTGTGCATCATGAAGCTGCTCCCTTCAATCAGCATTGTTGCAGTCTCAGTTATTTGCTTTCTTGCTATCTATCCATCCGTGTATAACACGACACATTTCCTACTCTCATCTCAGTATGAAAACACCAAAAGAATTCTTACGTCTCCAGAGCACCGTAGGTTACTTTTTACCTAAAACAATGTTCAGATGGCTGTCACAAAGAAAGTTAAAGTGAAATGTCAAAAGCTGCAAGGATGAAAAGCTGCACATGGTAGATACAAGATTCAGTGCATGGCAACTCCCTCTTAATAAACAAGCAAAGATTTATTGGAAGGAAAATTTCCCTGCATTTGAAATTTAACTGCCAACCATCCACATCCTACACATAACTGTCAGAAAGGATGTCTAAATCTGTCCTCATTTATAACATGTGTTGTGACAAGATTTGACAGTCTCTGAAAGGGCTATAATTGCCACCTAAACATCCAGCATTTTGTCAACTGCGATCATGTTTAGAGAAAGCATTTATTTCACTTAAAAAAAGCTAGCATTTTTTCTTTCTTCTGAATGAGATGACAGATTTTTTTTTTTTTCTTTTCTCATTAGAGGTTGCAAGTCAGTTTTAAGGATTTTTTTTGTTCCTTTTTTTCTTTTCGGTTTTTTTTCAGTGACAGGAGTTAAAACTTTTCAGACTAAAAGAATGATTAGCTTGAGGAAACCAACAGCAATTTAACAGAAAGGCTGTTTACTGACACTACTGAAAATTTCTGAATGTCAAGCTGGTTTTGATAGTCACTCTCATGATTACCAGAACAGGTACCTAGGTCAAAAAGGCAGAAGAGTACCTCAATATTTGCCATTCTGTTACTCTGGATAATGTTACATAGTATTAATCTGTGCATATAGTCATCCTAACAGGACCATTAACATTCATTCAGAATAGAGATGGGAGCTGTTGGTGATATGCCCCTATCCCATGATGGAAACTGTTGGCCTGAGAATTGAAAGAACATTTTGGATGAGGGAAATAAGACCTGTCCCTTGGGCATTAACCATCCATGTAGTCGGGATTGCAACCCATGCATAACCAATTAACTGCCCTAATGGTTCAGCAGTACATGAGCTGTTACTGGGCCTATGACTTAATTGTACTATCTTGAAGTACTGAGAACTCGAACTCCCCACTACTGCAGCAAACGCTCCCCAGTAGTATTGCTTCAACCCACTCTGGCAGCATACATGGTTCTTCTGTGTTTATTTACCAAAAACAATCCAGCAATTAAATTTTATTAACGGGAATGCTGACAAAATTCAACAACAATCTGTCCTTTGGAGAGCGTGGTTACTAGACCTGGTATTTTCTCACACATAGTGGCTGCAGTGGAGATGTGGCAGCAGGGCTGCATGCAAAGAAGTCCTGGGGGTCCCCATTCCTGACCTGCTCATGCTTGCCTGGCCTGCCCTTGCCGGGTGCACTATTGGTAAGAACTGTTTGTCACTTGGCACACCTGTATTGTGCAGTCATGGGGCTTTTCAGGAAGAACATGGTAAACTCTTCCTCTGTTGGCTAGAGGGGTCAATAATGTACTAAACATTTCCTCCCGACTGCAGTTTGTCTAAGAAATGGATTGGGAAGACAAAAGAGAAAGATTTGCTGGACAAGTAAGAGCACAAGCTTGCATTAAGTAACTTTCTCCACCTGTTCCATTCTAATTGCAAGACTCCTACACATTATATTCTTTAACTGCCAGTTAAGGGTCTCTAACTTTGAAATCACAACCATTATTCGTTCCTTCTTACACAGTTAATTATCCATAATGGGTGTCCACAGTGATGCCACACTACAAACCTGAATAAGAGGCAGGATGGCCACACTGTGTAGTCCATCTAAAGCTCAGTTTCAGATCAAACAACTCACAAAATAATAATCTGATACCAAAGAGCCAGTTTAGAAACAGAAAAAGCCTCACAAACTATTAACTGCTATTAGCCAAATGCATTTCCTTAAATGTAACTAGAAAGGACAGTCCAACATCTCCAACATCCACAAATGCAGTTTATGTCTCTATCATCTTTACAAGTTTACACTGAGATAATGACGACCAGCGCATTTTGTTAGGAGCATCCTTAAACAATGGAAAACTTATTTCAGGAAGCAAGTAAGTAACTGATTCATATCTACGATCTGTTTATCTGGGCATACAAAATTATTATTTTTGGTTCATTTAGATTTGCTTAAAGTTAGCATCTGTCCATAAATCTGACTCAGCTGAAGCAATTCATAATGAAGGTGTTGGGTGAGGTTGTTTCTTTTTCTTTTTGTGTCATATTATATATCCCTTGTGTGTTGAGGACTTTTCAACATTCTTGTGTTTCCGTGATGTTGCTTGCTTAGCAAATCCAGTCTCCTTCTTACAGGCTCTGATTCCTCTGTTATACATAATGCAACTTTTGAGTGGCCACCAGGGTCAATGCAAGTTGGAGGAGAAAATATTAGAAACATAGGACGAATTTAGATACTGACATTTTCGTCAAATTTCCAGCAGCTCCAAATGCCTTTGCAGCTGAAGACAAATGGATGTCTTAGGTTTTGCCAGCTAGCAAACTCTTCCAGAGAAACTACTGTTTCATCATCTCTCTAATGATCTGTACTTTGCAGCTTATAAACATTAGCATCCTGAATGACCTAAAAACAGAGGGAAGGGTAGAGAGAAGTTGAAAAAGATAAATCCTAGTATAAAAGGAGAGAATGGAAATGTTTTCTGTGGCATAAGAATAAGAAAGAATCACCTAGGACCTCAAGATGTCTGTGATAAATGCAATGCTCAGAATTTTTAGCAAATTCAGAGTGAATGGACAGAACCCCTTTGATGTCAGGTTTCAAATATTTAGAATTTATGGTCAGAAGTATTATCAACAAATCAGGAGATAGGAAGAACTGAAAATAATTTAAAAGATAAAGAGAGAAATTTTACAAATTTTAGTAAGTTGCCTTTCTTTTTGAAGGAAGGAAGGTTTTGCTCTCTACTGGTAAACAACAAACAACTTAAAATTTGACTGAAGTTTACCCTTCTAATCAACTTAAACACCAGTGCAGTATTGTAATTAAACAAAGCATTGGTTTTTCACTCTTTTTGTTTTCATGATTCCTTGTATACTATATATTAGCATATATATAGACATATATACTAGGAATATATACTAGTAGATATATATATTATACATCTACTAAATAAGACATTATCTAACATTGAAGTGGGAATACATCCAAGAGATGACAGCCAGCAGAAAAAGTTTTGAGAGGTTCTTTCTGAGAACATTCCCACACCTGACTTTGTAAAGGTATGCAATTAGTATTAAAATGTACATCATACTTCCAAACCTTTCCAGATGCTAATTTGGAACTCCCTCTGGGGTACCTGTGTCTGGTTAGCAAAGCAGAAAGATAATCTCTTAGCTCTGTGAACCTATGCAGCCAGGTCAAGGAGCACAGTAAGAAAAGATCCTGCCTGACAGAAACGGGCTAGTCACCTTTTTAGGTCAGCTAGTTTATTAAAGAGACAACTGAAAACAGGGAGATGAGGTAAGCACAACCCCCAACAGCAAGCCAGAGGAGATAGCACGTGTGTGATGCCAGGTGGTCCCTTGGTCCAAAGCCACAACACGGAGACTACTGAAAACCTCATGCAGAGCACCCGAGGAGTTCTTATACGGTGTCCTTAGCTAGGATTGGTCCATTTCTTGATCCTCTCGTTGATTGGCTCATTTAGGAGTTCTCTCATTGGCTCTTTTCCATGCTGCATTCCTGACCAATCACTTCCCCAAGTGTCCTTCCCATTGGTTAGTCAGTCATCCAATCCTCATTTGGGATGATGTCATCGCATCTGCTAGAAGCTTTCTGGAAAATTCCTCCGATGTCCATCCCATACCAACCCATTACCAGCCCCATCTAGTGGTTGTACCAACACATTACACCCATACATCGTGAGGTGCTCCAAAACTTACAATTAATTAACAGGCCTGGCTTCCAAACAACTCATTTATCTTATAACCAGATAACCAACCTACGAAAGCCCACCCATTTATAACACTGCCTATCCTAAATTGTCATCCTCACTAGACCTATATAAAGGGGTTTGAACCTGAGTGCTAGCTCCCATCAAAATTTTAACTACATAGACATGAAAAAAATGAAAAGAAACCTTAAAAAAATACAGTGAAAATTCAATTCCCTACTCCAGAGGAATTTTAATGGCGATAGTCATTAATGTCTGGTAGTAGCTCTCCTTATGTTAATGTGCTAATTACGCCATTGCCAGAGACTTTAGTAATGAGTCTTTGCATTTTGCTTTTGAGATCAGAAACATATTATGCTGTTTTTTTCTGAGTCACCTTTTCCTTAGTACTGAACAGCAAGCATTTGGTTGTAAAAATAAGAGTAAAATAGCTGTTTTGATGCTCAAGTGGATGGAGTTGTGCAGCTCTGAATGCTAATAAGCTGCAGGTAAAGAATGTTTCCCCTTGTGGGAGTTTGCTCGAGCTAAAAATAGCCAGCTGACCTGCCCTCATCACAATAACACTGTGAAACTTATTTCTCCTTGAGTGACTGAAGAGCAGGTGACACAGTCATACATTTTAAGCAAAAAAGAGGCTGTTTTTCTCATCTCAAAGCTGGCTTAATGCTGGAATGCCATTATTTATGTATCTGATGGGGAACTTGTTCCATGAATTTGCACATAAAAATCATTCAAACATAAAAGTCGATTCAGGAATTCTCCAATTGTCCTTTGTAACAAAACACCGCTGCATTATTCGTGCTTTGCATTCCCTTGTGTTGCTATGATACAAAGATGCTAACTTTAAGTGAAATGGTGCCAGCAGGCCAATGGCCATGAGAGGAGCAGAGAGGGCCTGGCTTCAGCTTCTGTAGGAAGGTGTTTTTTGGTGCTTATCAGAGGCCTCAACTGAATGTTCTTGCAAGAAAGCTCCTCCATGTGAGATAAAAGGGTGATCTTGATGGAAAGGGAGTGAAAGGCTTGCTCTCTAATCATTACAAACGTGCTGCAGAAGAGCAAATGAACTGGGGACATATGTCAAAAAGACGACAATAAGACTTTCAGATTCAGAATGGGCCAATAATAGGCTAACAAGCACTTAAATGAAAACATGTTTATCTCAAATGGCTGTTTCTCAATTATGTTTGATCCACATTAATTCCCTCATTACAGGATGACTTAGATGCTGTTTGAGAAAAGTTTTACCTTCTGTTCACTAATTCAACTGCAGGGAATGCAGCTGTGCTTGTTTATTGTTCTTAAAGACAGTGATGTTGGTGTTCTGTGACTATAAAAAGATGACTATACAAATACAATGACACATTAATTCTGTTCTGCAGTTTTTCTCTCTAAGATTAAACTATTTAATTGAAAAATAGTTAAGTGGATACAAGAGGTCACTTCATCTTTATCACATGCTCAGGGTTTTATGGGAAAGGCAACAAACTGTAAGCGAATATTTTGAATGCCCCATGTCACCAATATTAAATGTAATGCATTTTATTTTCTGTAAAATGCTATATGTGCTGGATTTTAAAAAATAAAACATGTATCACAGAAAAATAGATCAGCTGTGCCTTGTCAGACTTGAGAGAGATTTTGCTCTACCGTTGCTCTCAAAAACCTCTAAAGGAGAGGATTACACAACCTCCCATGACATCTATTTTAGTACTTAGTAATCCTTACCACAGGAGTGGCCTTGTCTAATTTAAACCTTCTCTGCGGCTGCTTTGCAGAAGGGTTGAGGCTGTTTGGTGACTCATTGTTACCTACAAAACGAAAAATTCTTTTTGCCTAGGAAAAAAACCAAACTTGAAAGCGACTATCCGACCATGTAGTCTCTGTGCTGAGTTTCTGGGAACTATCAGTGAATGCTGTGCAGACCATCAGTTTGCAAAGCATAATCCCTACAATTTAATTGAGTACAGATTGCCTGCACACAATTTATATATATTAATTTTGTCTTTGACAATACCAAACACAATTGGTTTACTGATGTCAATATAACCCACCCACCTTGTTATGTGAAAATATACAAAGCTGTTGGTAAAACAACATTAAAAAACTGCATACCTCAGTTGTGGTTTGAAGCATTGGAAATGAAAAATTGCATATAAAATAAACAGAATTCACCTAAAATAAGTACAAGCTGTTCCTTTGGAAAATTGCATATGGATATTTGAATTCCTTGTGTAACTTCTTTCTTCCCTAGATTCTTTCTCTCCATTGCTCTCTACAGTCATACATAGAATGGAGGCTGCAAATTCCCACTTTGCCTAACATTTTGCATTCACTCAGGCACTCACATCAATGCCCTAACACATTCTCTTTGTGGTATTTAATATCACACATATTAAATGTTATAGAAGAGATTAAATACAGATGCATCTAATTAAGCCTACTATCTCCAATATATTTTTTACTGGATAAAGACAAGTCCTGTCTAGATTCTCTGTGATGAAGGTCATAAGAAAGAGAAAGGCTTTGCCTTCTCCAGAAATAATTTGAAGAGAAGCTTCTCTTTCCCCTGTTCTCCAAGTATGAGGACGTTCATATGGGCACTGTCTCTGACACTTTAAGTTCCAGACTCCTTGTAAAGTCACCAGTACATGTGAGGAATAATTAATTTCTTTCCTCTTTACTGTAGTCTTCTTCATATTTGTCTTGTTGTTAAGTGTCAGTGTATGAGCTTGCAGACCACAATGATTTCTGAATTTATCCTGCTTCTGTGTGGGTTTTATCAACTCTTAGATATTTCACCAATAACAGTCTCTAAGCCATTCAATTTAATTAAGAATCATATTATCTAAAATCAAGTGTCCTGTACAGAGTAACTGTCAAGTCTTCAAATACAAATCCCATGTAAATGTATACTTTTCTTCAACTTTTCTAGGATTTTACTTGCTTCACATAAAACTAACTGCAGCTTTTGATTAAATATAACTTATTTCCTTCAGGTTGAAATGTCTGTTTTTCCAAGAACATTTATGCACTCTTCTTTGAAGACTGGGATTAAATAAAGTCACTTGCATTTTCATTTTTAAATTTAAAAAGTCAAATGATGATCCTGACCCCTCAGTGGTCATGTCTAATAAGCCTTCTTTCATTCAGACTCAATAGCAGCTGCCAAAGTTATTTGAAATTTTTTAGAAGGACTTTCATATATAAATTTATTCCAATGTGAACTCTGAGGAGAGAAATTACATTACTCACACATTCAAACAGGATCTTCCTGCATACACAGCAAATATAAAAGGGACTGAACAGAGGAAAATAAAAGGCTCAAGATTTTGCAGTTCAAAGTATAATTTCTTGGAAGTGACGGACTCCCCTTGGAAGTATCACAGTCAGATATGATAGTGTTTCACATAGAACACAGATCTCAACAGGCTTTGATTTATTTATATGAACAAATACATTTTAAAAGCTGTAAACAAGTAACCTGATAAAGTAATTAGTCATGCAATATGGCATTGCTCTTCCATAGTTTATTTTCATCAGTCCTATTAATCATTGTAGAGTAGATGCATTAAGGGTGACCCAAGGTTAAAGCAAATGCAAAATAATAAATTGGAGCTTATAACCTGATAAACTTTTTGATTTATAATTCTGAGAGAGCCTGTTGTAGATTTCAACATCGACTCAACATGTGAGTCTATTTCCTTTTTAATCAGTCCGTCTTTGATAGTGGGGATGTTTACTTTGCATTAATTTTATCTGCCTTTGGAGGTAATGTAACTGTGGTAAGAGCCAATTAGTTTTGCACCATCAAGAAGGACCATTAATTGTGACTTGGCAAAACAAAGATAAACTTAACCATTTGCCTAAATTGTACTGTTTATTGTTGTTTTCTCATAAGGCTTCTTCTGTATTGTTCAGCTCCATGAACAAAATAACTCAGGATATGTAAAGTAAAACATTCTGAAATGAACACTAAATGAATGTAGCAACACTGCGCAGTAGTTCAATGTGCATTTTCCACAAGCCATTAGATCTGTCTAAAGATTGTATTTCACACACATGAATAAGTGATGCAGTGAGGAATAAGCGAGCAGTTTGGTTCTTGTGGCTAAGGCTTCTTAAATAAGAAGTAAATTGAATTGGATGGGGAATGCTTCATACCAACCATATGGAGTTAAACGGGCAAGTGCCATATTCTGCAATTGGGACAGGGCAACCTCGGAGGTACAGACAGTTTGGGGAATGAGAGCAGCACCGCAGAATGGGATCTGGGGTCATCATCAATGGAAAGTTGAATGTGAGACCACAGTGCCCTGGCAGCCAGGAGGGCCAAGCCTGTCCTGGGGGGCATCAGGCACAGCCCAGGCAAGGCACATTGCCAGCCGGGCAAGGGAGGGGATTGTCCTACTCTGCTCTGCTCTGCACTGGGGCAGCCTCACCTCCAGTGCTGGGGGCAGTTCTGGGTGCCACAATACAAGAAAGATGTGAAGCTGTTAGAGAGTCTCCAAAGGAGAGCAATGAAGATGGTGAAGGGCCTTGAGGGGAAGCCATGCAAGGAGTGACTGAGGCCACCTGGGCTGTTCAGCCTGGAGAAGAGGAGACTGAGGAGAGACTTCACTGCAGTTACAACTTCCTTGTTGAAGAAAGGCAGGCACTGATCTCTTCTCTGTGGGGACCAGTGACAGGACCTGAGGGAATGGAGTTATTATATCTGAGGAAAAGACAGACCTAAAACGAACCATAGGTATGCTGAAGCAGATCGGAAATCAAATTGCTATTGAGAGATTAGCAGAGAAACATGAAAAAAAGAAGATGAAATACAATTATAAAAGTAAAAGTACTATGCTTGGGCAAGAAGATTGCAAAAATACAATATTTTGGTAAGGGTAATTTGAAACAAGAGCTAAGAGTTATACCCTGTTAGAAAGTGAGCATGAGTTAGCAGTTTCATGCTGCTATGAAAAAGCCAAACATCACACTAGAATCAATTAACAACGAAGGAGACTGCAGGAGACTTGGCATAATATTCCTGTTCTGTTTAGACAGATTGATTAGATTACCTCCCAAGGTTGCATCTATTCCTCTTTATAATGCTGCCAGAAGCACGGTTGCAATACTTGCTTTATTTTGCAAAAATAACTTTCCTTTAAATCACTGAGATGTTGATTTAAGGTTGAAATTTTCAGAAGACCTAAGCAGTCAACTCCTACAGAATTCAGAAAGGTTTGGATGATGATGATAACTGAGCAGTTCCTGAGATGTTAGAGAACATTAGCAAGTGCATAATTCTAGGAAAAGATTAGTCACTTTTTAAAGTGAGTCAAAATATTCTCACAACTAATACTTGAATTAGCTTAGATATTATTTTATTGTTAATTACTTCTATTTGTGATAGATTGCTGCAGCCCAATTCAGAACACAGATTCCTCTCTTTTGGGAATCCACTTTTGCTTTTCTGTAAGGATAACAACAACTGCATTTTGATTGGATTTTTCTCTGAGGCCTATGTTTCTCTGATAACTCCCACTGCTTCAGAGAGACATTTCCATCTCTCTTTTTATTCTGTATCTAAAACAAGAATTTGGAAATACTTAGGTTCATCTTTATTGAAACAGCTGAATTTTCTCATGTTTCAAATATTTATTTATTTTCCAAAAACAATATTTTGGAATTAAACCTGTTTTTCAAAAGATCTTTAAATTTTCATGTATCAGAAACTTTTATATCCTTAAAATAGCCCTGGGACCTGTTAAGAACTTAAACTTTAAGGAAAAATAGTCATATTTTTATAATAGTCATAGCAATTATAAATACAAATTATTAATCAACCCTAGAAACAACAAAAAAATGGAGAATTGATCCACAAAACTATTCTGTCAAAATAAAACCTGTCATAATTCCAACTAATAGGCAGGTAAGGTCTATTACAGTTTCTTATTTTCGTAACAGAGAACACAGGATTACGTGCAATGGATAGCCTAATGCTAGGAGCAGTGATCTGTACAGAAGATAACGTAGCATAGTGTTTCTTTACTGATGTTTAAAGGAGAGCAGAGAAAGCTGTTTCAGGTCATAAACTTCATTTGTTCTTTTAGAATACAGGCCAATTTTTTTCCTAAATTTCATTCAGAGACATGGAAAATGAGTCTGCTCAAAGAATGAGTCTTTGTATTGGCACGTTTGGAAATCTACTTGAAGATGTGCACCTCTGGAGGAATTCTGCAGCGTTGGAAAAGGTACAGTGGTAGTTATAATAAATTTGTTTGGCACAAGGGGAGAATGAGAGAAAGACGGATAATTCTGTTCACTCAAGCTTAGTTTACCTTTCTGACAGTTTGTTTCTGGTTATCAATGACAAGTTTCTAACATGCTTCTGTAGTAGTATGAATTCAGGGAGTTAACAGAATATGAGATGTAGGGAATAAGCATGACAGTTTAAACTTTAAAGGAGTATAAAATTAACTACTGTGTTACTTTAAAACTATTTGTTTTTCCATGGAAATTTGTACCTTTCCTAGATAGTCTCTTTTAAAAGATAATTTCACTCTGTTCTTCATGTAGTAATAGAAATATTGCAATTTCAGCAGTTAAATCAGTAGGATTCGACACTGGTTTGATGAGTCACAGTAATGATAAATCAAGAAAATAATTTCAATTAATATTACTGCTTAGAGTGGTTTTGACCCACAACTGAGTGCTTTCAAATGAGAGCACCTTAAACAAAACCAGCTCTGGATGCCTTTACTTCTCGATAAATATAATTTCAGGAAAATCCAATCCATGATAAATCATGTTTTACCATCATGCTGTCTGCTATGGGGGTGGTGACATTTCTAACATATTGCCATGCAGACACAAAACTTCCAAAACTGAAAAGTACCACCTAGAACTTGTACTCAACAACCTAAACTGGCCCATCATTTTTTGTATTATGTATTTTTAAGGAAAAAAACTAAGTGGCAGTATGTCTACCTATGCAAGAAGGTATTCATCTAATAGACTTAACTTAATTCCTGAATCTGGAAACAGAGATGGAAGAAACCCTGCTAATGAAGTCCTTTTAAGCCAGAAGCCTGAGAGTACAGGATTTTTATATTTTCACCACAAAAATAAAACCAAAAAGCTGAACCTTAGGAGATTGCTATACCATATGGAAAATTTTATAATACATTAAAACCAAACTGCCAACCTTTTTTAATGACACCACTTCAAGAACTAGTGGTGCTGTCAGTGTTCAGTAGGCATGAGAGCAAAAAGAGAATGAGGAATTTTGAAAAGAGAGATGATTGAAGTAGATTAAGGATCTTGCCTTGACTTAAATTGTTGTTAGTGGGAAAAAAAAAATCTGTGAAAGCTTGTTTTAGGCTTGTTAGAGCTTGTTTTAGGCAGAATTGATGGAAGAACCACACCTCCTGGGGAATGTCTTTTTACTTGAAATTTTGGAAACAAAGTCCCGTTACATGCACTCTTAAGATCCAATATGCACTTATAAAGAATAGGAAAGTCTTTTAAGCATTCACAGCTATAACTTAAACAAGTGGCACATTTTTGCTTAGCAAATGGCTCTGGAAATTGAGAGGTTACTGCTCCTTCAGGTGTCTGGTACAGCCTTGTGTCCTGCCCCACAGTGGAAGCATCAGAGTGGGTCCTGGTTGCTTCTGTACAAAGCCCAACAATGTAGCTTAAACCACCGTGGTCAGCAGTGCCACAATGGGTAGCCAAGGATGTTCCAAACAGCTGAGGAGGTGAGAACCTGTCACTGTTGAGTTCAGGGATGGCAAAAAGTAGCGACATAAACTTCCGATGAAAAAGCCATTTATTAAGAAAATTTTGCCTTTTATATATCTAGGGTTGGTAGAGCAGGGCACAATTATTGGTTCTTGGGTGAACACTTCTTTAGCATCATTGGTTAGTTACAACAACGCTTGAGAATAATAAGTTGGAATAACAAGATGTAAAAACACCACTTGCAAAATATAGCTTACAAAAACACATGAGGTTGTTTACAAAAATTTTTCTTGGTTTTCAGCTCCATTTGTGAGAAAGCAACTTCTTCTCACAAACAGGGCCGGGAGCTGGAAAATTTCTCTCTGATCAAACTTGTCAGTGTCCACAAGAACCTTCAGAGGAAGAAGATAAAAAGTGGCAATATTATATAAAAGTCTGAACTATGTTTCTTACTCTTTCTTTCAGAGACTAAAGCATGTCTTGCAGATCCGTAAGGATCTAGTTAATCAAACATCCACTGTTAGGGATTTGGCAATTGCATGCACCTTACCAAAAGTTACAGAACCAGTAGGAATTAGGTTAGATTTTAGGTACCCTGCATGCCAGTTTGATGCCCATGTCTCTCTAGTTCATCTAGATTCTGTACAGTCTAATATGCCTTCAAATAGAGTAATACTTAAAATTAAAACTTGTATTACTGTGAAAAGTTACAATTCCCTTACTTCATTTAAAGAACTTAGACTGCAAGAATTTCAATGGTCTTCCTCAGAGAGCTTCTGACTCTTAAAATGAAGTAAATTGATGGGACTACTTCCCATATTCACTTGCAGCAATCTATTATATTCCTTAGTCATCACACTCATCTCAATTAGAGATGAGTTTGGGATTGGATATCTATAAATATGCAACACTGCATTTTGAAATAGATATAGCTACCCAAAAACTTGATTTATCTTTATAGATCTATTTAAATTAAAAATTAGAAACTCGCAGTCTTAC
Source organism: Vireo altiloquus (assembly GCA_013396875.1). Taxonomy (NCBI): domain Eukaryota; kingdom Metazoa; phylum Chordata; class Aves; order Passeriformes; family Vireonidae; genus Vireo; species Vireo altiloquus. The sequence goes on from VZRF01007802.1 coordinate 567,869, forward strand.
CAGCAAGACCTATATTATCTAAGAGGCTTGAATCAGCTGCAATGCATACAGTGTCATGGTTCCTTAGACTCCCCCCTAACCCCTAAATATTTAGCCACTTTTAAAGGCAATATTTAGCTTTGGGATATTTAGCTAATTTTAGAAATACTGAGCATCGCCCAAGGTATATTAAGTCTGAATTTCTGTCCCACAGAGATTTTAAGACACAAAAAAAGAAAAAAATTCAGGCTAAGATGGAGACTTTTCCCAGTTTAAACCAAACATCTGACCTATCGTAAACCCCGCATGTTGATTCGGGAGAGTACACAGACATCTGTTCCCACCTCAGTTAATGGTGCTGGAGTTAGTGAGTTTGATGTGGCCACAGCTGAAGTAACAGAATGTTTTGTCACTGGCATGGTTACAGCAGGATGATGGCATTGTTTGCTACTGAATCAATTAAAAGCAAAAAAAAAAGCTTATACATCAGTTTCTTTCTTGAGAATTTTACTTCCTTCTCTGGCTTCTACTTTCAAAATATACCAAATTAATACTCTTCTACCTAACTTTGAACATTTTCCTTTAATTGTACTTCTTGTCTTTGTAATTACTAAACCAGAGTTTAGTATATCAGAAATAACTTCTGGAGTTTTAAATTCTAGGTTTTTCCAACTGAAAATCACAGTCCTTCATCATTCCTGCATTTCAAATACATATGCCTGAAGTGTCATGGTATGTCATCTGAGACCACTACTAAAAGTCTTCTTATAGCTTAGGTCTGTGTAGGAGGGAAAGGAAATCTGTTAAGTTTTCTTTATACATAACACTCAATAGTATCCACTGAGTCTCTCAGTTATGAGTTGTACTCAGTCAGTCTCAGTAATTACTTCCTATTAATATGAAGGAGAGACGTTCCTTTCCCTTGGCTTTCTCTGCATGTGTAACTGAACACCAAAGTCATCAGTCTTCAAAATTAACTACTCTGCAGAGGGCAGAGTAACCTGGCCTGACTCCCAGCTGACCATGCCTTGGGCAGAAGGTAGGACTAGAACCCTCCAGGGCTCTTCCTTTCCAACCTGAATTATTTTATAGTCCTGCATATGCTGAACATCAGAACCTTCAACAGTAAGTAATGCAGCCAGGGGCCAAAAAAAGGGTGCAGACTGCTCAGGAGCAGCAGCCAACATCAAATACTTGAAGCAGCAGTAGCAAGAATACTAGAGACTATTTATTTAGTAGTTACTGACTGGTTTGGCCCAAAATATGGTAAAAGAAGAATTGCAGAGGTGTTTCAGAGCCAGGATCAGGCTCTTCCCGGCCATCTCAGAATTATAGTAAAGACTAACCTTCAGGAAAGTAAAATTCTAGTCATACCCTCTAAAGTCCATTTGGTCAGTGACATGGTTATAGGAAGAAATATATTTTAAAAATCAGAATAACTGTTACAACAGCTTTATTTGCTTTCTCTTTTAGCATTTATAATGTTGCATTTACAAAAGGAGGCTGATCACTATGCTTCTGCTAAGCCTGCATTTAAAAAAAATATGGAATAAACTGCCACCTAGAGTTAAATCCTTGATGTTAATATTGGTTGTATTTATATTCAAGATAGACAGCTTTACTGTTGCATTATTCAGGACCCAGGTACCAGAAGTCAGCATAGTCTTTGAACACTAGCAAAGGAAGTACACATTCGTTATAGATTACAAATGGAATCTGATGATGTGCCTAATTTCTTGACAGATATAAATCCATTTAAAAATCAGCAAGGAGCTAGAGATCATTACTAGCATATGTTATTCTCATCCTGTTAATGGTGATCAATAGTCTGAGCAAGTATTATTGAAACCAGGGTGCCAGTTTTTCATCTAGCAGTCACTTTGAGTCCATTGGGAGTGAATATGTATTAGCAAGTCTCTACAAATTCATTAGCTGTTTCATTTCATCCTAGATGTATTTTAAAGCAAATAAATATCTACTGGCCCCTATACATGCTGCAAGAATTCTGAATTTTATTTTGTTATTTATATTTAAACTAAAATACTATTAACTATGTTAAGTAAGTGTGGTGAGTTGACCTTGGCTGGCTGCCAGATGCCCACCAAGCTGCTCTCTCAGTTCTCCTCCTCATCAAAATGGGGAGAAAAGAAGATTAAAAGCTCATAGGGCAAGATAAAGGCACTTTAATGAAAGAAGCAAAGGCTGTACATGGAAGTAAAACAAAAAAAAAACCGAGGAAATCTTATTCTCTACTTCTTATCAGCAGGCATTGTCCAGCCACTTTCTGGTAAGCAGAGCCTCAGTACACATAGCAGTCTCTTCAGAAGACAAATACCTTAAAAACAAGTGGCCCATTTCCACCTTCCTCACATCCTCATCCCTTCCTTAGCTTTTACTACTGGGCATGATACCACATAGTATGACATATCCCTGTGGGGAGTTTGGGACAGCTTTCCCAGCCTCTCAATCCCTCATCCCCCCCCAGCCTGCTGGCCTTTGGCAGGCTGGGGATGAAGAGACAGCCTTGATGCCATGCAAGCATCGCCCTGCGATAGCCAAAATACTGATGTGTTATCAACACTGCTTAGGCTACACAGACAAACCTCAGCACTACTGTGCTGCTATGAGGAAAGTTTGTTCCATCCCAACAAGTAACTTGAAAGTGCTGATAAATCTTCTGTTGCCCTGTAGAAAATAATCTCTGCATTAAGGCAGCTGTGACAGCTGTGGACAGCAGTGAATACTGCAGGTGGTCATTGACCAGTCCTTTGGATACCTACTTTCTCCAGACACTGATGGTTTGTGTAATCTGATTTCTCAGAGGAGTTTACACAGATATTATATTTTAAAAAATATCTCCCTATTAGAGATACAACAAGAAGTATATAAAAGATGCACATCACCCAATCTATGGCAGAAAGGGTGATGGAAATTAGACCCCTTTGATACTTTCCCTTACACTAACACTGTCAGTCCTTTAATGCAGAACAAGCTTATAACATACTCCTTTTGTGCTAGTTTTCTGATACAATGTGGTTGACCAAACCATGCCATATGTTCACAAGTCTGGAAGCCTGTTCCCAGTAAGATTTGAATGCATTGTTCCCTACAAATCAAACGAGAAATAAGATTCTGAAATCCTACAAGCTGTGAAGAAATCTATGATTGAATGGAGAGGATAAACCTAAATCAGTAGCCACCTATAAAGGAAAGGCCAAAAAGATTAAGCTGTTTTATCTCCCCCTCCCTTCTCCTTTTACAACCAACAGATCAGTTTGTGAGCGAGGAAGTGGTGGATAAGCAAAGATTGCTTGAAGAGAGGGATAAGGCAGACCTCCAAAACAAGGCAGAAAGGGGAAAGATGGAACTGACAAGAGGGAAAATATGACAGGGAATGATCTTATAGCTTTTCTTTTAAATCAGCAGAGCTGGGTGCCTCTTGAGTTCCTGAACTAACACTCACAGCACAGGGAAAGGATGGGGGAAGGAGAATGGCAGGATAGCTCACATGACTGGAGAGATGTCATGGGTCGATGTAGGAAGGACAGACCCAGAATGGCAAGGAGAGGGAACAGCCCTTCATGTATGAGAAAACAGGGATGCCCAGAGCTCTGCCCTGGGATGGACAACGACGCAGTTGAAAGCTTATGGACTGGGATGAGAGAAGAGATCAGGAAGGCCAGCGTTTGGTGGGTGTTTCCTACAGACTGTCTGATCAAGAATAGATGAGGCCTCTTCAGACAACTGAAGCGGCTTCACATTTGCAGTTGTTCATCAGGAATGACTTGAACCACCAGTCATCTGATAAACAGACAGCAGAGCACAAGCAATCCAAGAGGTTTCTGAAGGGTATTGGTGATCACTTCCTAAGATGGGTAAATAAAGAATGAACAGAGGTAGGTAGTTTTGAGGGTAGCTCTGGCTGCAGTGGCTCCACATGACATTGTGGAGGTCAGGATCCTGAAAAAAGGAAACAAATTCAATAAAAAGAATCACAGCCCTGAACTTCAGTTCTTATCAGAGGGTTACTTGGAAGAATCCCATAAGATAGTCCCAGAGGAAAAAGGGGTCTAAAAGATCTAGTTGCTTTTCAAGGAGCCTTCTAGCTGAGAGCCAGGAGGTCAAGCAAAGGCCTGAATGGATGAATAGCAAGCTTCTGACAAAATTCAAATGTAAAACAAGTAATAAAAACAAACCAAAAATAGGTGTTCTGTGCATATTCACTGTATTGTCACTATATACTGGAAGCATGATACCTGGCTCCTCTGTAATAACGCACAGCAAGACTCAAATCCACCAGTAAATTCTGTCTCAGACAGTAGCTGACATAACATAACCATGTTATCCCCTGCTGCAGAGCTGTCATGCAGCATTAAGTCTGTTGCTAGCACTTAAGAAGCATTTGTAAAAGCCACACTATTACTGTTGCTATATCATCATCATGGTTTGTGAAGACTCCTCACATCACAGACACTGAAATAGCCATTAAATGTTAAAAAAGTTGCATCTGTTCTTGCAGTTGAAGTACTTAGTCCTTAAAACACAGGGAAACTGTGCAGTTCAGTCCATGTCAAGCAGTTGTTTATCAAGCTATATTTATAAATTACTGCTTCTCTACTTTGTAAGTCTGCTCTGCTTATAAGTTTTTCCTGCCTCCCTCATGCACAGCAATTTCTTTCTTTCTCATATGCTTAATTTTAAGTCCAGTGACCTTGAAACAAATGTTATAACATGAAGTAACGGCAGATAATCCATTTCACACATTAGGAAATGTTTGTTTATTTTCATTACCATTAAAATCCTTTAAAAATAGAAGAAAAAGAGGGAATATTATAATGTCTGCAGTAATTAAAGGATCCTATTCTTTGTTTTGAGCATTCTTGAGATATTCAGAATCATAGCATCATTTAGTATTGTTTGAAATGGACTTGACATGATATTTTCAAAAAGTTAGGAATACATACTTTTCATTAAAATTACATTTATCTTTGTAGATAGGTCTCAGATACTTAGGATAAGCAGTGTGAATACCTGGACTATCCATAAATGCATGACTATTCCCTAGAAGCAGGACAATTTTTTTTTAAATGTAGAACTGCTTTCATCTGCAGTATTTACAGACAGGTTTCTTTAAGGACTTGTGCATCTCTGTACTTAAGTTCAATGATAGACAACTATCAAAGCAATGGAAAGCATTTGAAAAAACATATCTTTTTTCATTCAGACAACTTCTTTAAAAGATAGGTTTCTAGCTTATCACTTTTTGGGGTTTTTTTGTTAAATAGATCTATGCAGTGGCTGAGTTCTAACTCTACTAGTAGCTCAGGCAAGCTTTGCTCAATGAGCAGCCTGAGTACAGGCAAGATCAGAAAAAAGAGGTATAAACATAAAGTGCAATGACCCAATTCTAATGTGAACAAACACAACCTATGACCTCCACAGTCTGGAATTTCCAATCTCAGTCCCATCTGGAAGACAAGAGAAGGGGTCAAATAGCCCTGTCTCTACCTGCCTAACACATTTGCTTTGCTGCAGTCGAGTTGATTCACTAGTCACATGCTTGGCCAACTTCATCTAGGACCATTTAAATCATGAGTGACACGGGAGATAGTGCCACATTGAAGAGACATGCTGCTACACTCTAAATATGCCTCTGGCTGCAGAACCCTCTGTTTTGCAATTTGGAAGTCAAATTACAGAGCTTAGCTAAAAGCAGCAGTTAATAACCTACTCTGACATCTGTTGTCACTGAACAGGCTAAGAGATAAAGTTCACAACAAAGAACACAGAGAAACCAAACACATGCCAAATTTTCCTTACAGACCCTCTTCAGAAATTCTAATACTGTAAATGTATACACCAAGTACTGATAGAGAGGCAGGATTAGCCTGGAAAAAGTCCTTGCTTGAGAAAATAAGTTCTTAAGTCTACATTTCTCAAGCTAAGTCCTGTTTCTTCAAGCACCCATCAGTAAAGTGGTACCAGTTAATGGCTGGTGGATTCACTGAGTAAAAATCATTGTCTTCCGACAAAAAGAAAGTAAAACGAATGAATAGTCTCGATAAAGGTGCTTGAGCTGGCCCTGAATTGGGGTAGGAGGACTGGAGGGAGCAGGCAGAGTCGCAGCCCATTTCACACCCTGCAGGCATCCCCTGCACCACCACAGGGGGCTGGCAGAGACCGCGGCACGGACGGGAACTGCAGGAGGGCATCTCTCAGGTCCCTCCCAGCCCAAAACATCCTGCAGTTCTCCTAAACTTGGGGAATTACGCATGGCAAACAGATCAGCATGAGAATTCATAGGCCCAGTATAAAAGCCATAACCCCAGTGGAGAACCAACATCACCTGGCACATGTGAAAAACCACACGAGACCTTTTGAAACACGGGGAAGCATTCAGGACATTGATTCTCCTAGGAAAGCAGACTCCTGCTTATTTCACTCCTACTGCTTTCCCCACCACTCCTTCCTCTGTTTTCCCAGATGCTACTGTGGAAACTTAGGCAATAAAATTAGTTGCAGATTTTAGACAGGGAACTTGTTTTATTAACTCTACTCCTAGATGGTGAGCAAGGGGGCTTGAGAAGGAATAGGGTTGTGGTGCACGTGGAAAAATTAGAGTTTTGGCATAGTTCTCCACCCATTTACAATGAGTGGTAAGAGACTCAAGTTTCAAATAAAGGACAAGACAGAGCTTAAATGGAGGTCTTGGGCAAGGGGCAGCAGCTGTGTGGGTCCAGGTCCAGGACCTGTGAGGACTCTCACAGCAATTGAAGCCTCTCTGTGCACTTGGGGCCCTGACATGAACATCTCTTCATTCACCATGAGAATTCCTCTGGTTGCAGAATTACAGTCACCCTGATAAAAAAAAAACCTCCAAAATTTTGCATTTAGTGGCTCAAATGACACCATTACTACCAGGTGACCTCTGAAATCCTCTCAGAAAGAGAATTATCCTAAAAAGTTCATTGAACTTTTATACCTTTAGAAACATTAAAAACACCAGACTGGGGAAAATACTTATTTCCCATTAGTAACGATCTGCTTTGCATCAGAGAATGTGATTTTTAATCTTCAAGAGACTTTGTACTAAGCAATGGTTGTGATGAATAAAATACAGTAATTCTTGAAAACAGTTTGTCCCAAATTTTATAAGAAATATGGTTTTTCACATGGCTGTCTGATAGATAGTAACTGCATTAGGTATATTTTCTGACTTTTAAACAATTTTGTGAATTTGTGAATTTATACACCTATCAGTAGCTTTTTTCCTTTGATTGGAGAGGTTTTTAATTTTGAGTCAGTTCTTCAGCTAAGCATAAAGGTAGAACCATCACTGTGGAAGATTTAATGCACTAAATTAGGTCTCCTGGGGCCTATATGGGAAAAAAGAAAGAAGAAAACATGATTAAAAGGAAATTTAGACAGATTGTTTTGAAGCCGGCAAAATAAAGAATCTTACGGTATTCCTGAACTAATGTTAGAAGCTTGGGAGAACATCAGAAACTACTACAGATTTTCATGAATATACATAATTATAATTGGATTGACAGACAATGTAGAACGAGCTTCACAACTGAAATGCTTATCAGTGACACCCTGTAGTCTCAATCCAGGGATGGCAAAACTACTGTGGAAGTGGCAGGCCTAGTCTATCACACACTTGAGCCAGGGTCGTCCCCGAATACGTATACAGGGAATACGATGTGACTTCGCATGAGACAAATTGATTCAGAGGCTCATTCTTCTTCAGCTTTAGTTTGATTCTCTGTTTTGAGCAGCTCAAAATCATATACTTAACCCAATATCACTTCAGGACCCAATGCATTAGATTGAATGCATGGGATTCAAAAAGATCATGTGCAGAATTACTTTTATATAATTGTTCATGGGTTTCATGTTAAAGCCACCAAGAAAAAAACTGCAAAAGAGAGTCAAAATATAATGTGACTTTTTTAAACTTGAATTTGGCTCTTTTTTTGTGCATTTCCCTCAGAAGTTATGAAATGGTTCTGCTCATGCAAGCTCCTCTTCTGGTAACTTGGAACCTGGTAGCATCAGTGACCACAAAAAGCACTAAGTTTTCACAGTTGATATATGTCCTCATATTCAGTGAAAAAAAAAAAAAAAAAAAAAAAAGAAAGACACTTCCAGACATAAAAGAGCTGCTGCTAATGTTCATTAGAAGAAAGACATATAGAATGGAAACATTTTGCATCCTATTTTACAGAAGTGCTTGGCTGGTCTACTTACACTGGCCAGCCAGCCAGCACAGCTGCTAGTCATACCACAAAGACAGCAGGTAAAATTAAGGTAGATTCCTTAATTCATAGATAAATATGCTGGGTGCTGGGCTATTTGGGCTATTTGCCAGTCGTGGTGGACATTGGACATACTGCTTGGGATAAGGCCAACGAAGGTCTTGGAGAGGACCAGAGTTCTGCAATAGGTGTGCTCTATGGACCTGTGGCAACATGGGATTTTTGCAGAAGTACATGACTATATCATAAATCCATGGAAAACCAAAGTTTAGTATTAATTTCCAGGTTTTAAGACAGTTTATTCTGCTCCTTAAGATATATGACTAGTCTTTGAAAGTAGATTTTTAACTTAAGATTACCATGAATATTAAGTTTTGTAATTCTAGGTCTTATAGGAAAACATTACAAGAGCTTTCACCATTTTATTTTGAAATCTCATACCTTAATTGAAATAGTAAGAAACTATATCTTTAATAAGGTAACTTTTCTCCATTGTGTATTTTGGTCTTAGAATTTAAGTAAATATATATTTAGTCATAAAACAGTTTGGCTATAAATAAGTTTTTATGATTGAACTATAGAATTCATCCACAGCTCTTTAAAGTTTTTAATTAGAATCTGGTTTTTATATCAATGGTCTTCCATGCTAGTTTCTATAGCAAAATATTTTAGAAACACTAACATTCCCCAAAAGCTCCATAAAAGATCACAAACTCCACAAAAGCTTCCAAATTCTTACTACGTATATGCACCATTACATGAAAAAGCTACTGACGTCTGCCTTTAAAGCAATAGTTTCATGCATGGATGATGATTACTTCCCCAAATGTCCTCCATAATTACTTTTAAAAAGGTAAATAGTTGTACTTATATTTCTTAGCATTTTAGAACTTGGAAAATCTATTGCAAAATGAAATGCCCATCAATTCAAATAAGTATAGCAATAAATCAATCTCTTCTTCTCCTAATTTCTATATTAAATGCAGTTGCACATAGAAGAAAGCTTTAGTACTTCATCAAGCATTTTGAATATATTTGCATATGGAATAACCAGAAAAGACCAAATTACAGCTTAGAAGACTTTTTTATAGTAGTTCTATCTTATGCAAAATGGAGAGCGCCTTTTCTATGCAAACAAAAAAAAATCTAAAAGTATATGTGACTGTAGTACTGCTGTTGCTATGGGTGTTCTGAATGTCCTCCTTAACATCTTTGTCTAGATAAGACACGTTATTAATATATAAGAACAATATAAGGACATACAAATTCATTAATCAAAATCACAAAAAATCTTAAATGATTTTTGTAAACGTGAAGTTGTGGGCTTTTTTTTTCTTTTTTGATTTGCTTTTATGTTATTACATAATTTCTTTCATCTCTCTTCAACCACAAAACTAAGAAACTTTTTGTATGTGTGTGGGGGTTTCAAGAAAATCAAGCTAATATTAAATCTCAGAAGTCTGACAAAAGTACCATAGACACGAGAGATTAACGAGAAACTTTTATTCTGCCACATAGTATTTGGATTGAAAGTATCAGACAAATGGGGGAAAAAAACACCAACAAAACAGTTGTAAAGTATTAAATAAGGCAGAGTTTCTTGCACTTGCAATTCCTTTAAGCTATGAGATCTAGTGCTCTGGAGACCTTTGGAGGTGGCTGGCAGCACCAAGTGTCTGCTGCTCCGTGGAGATCTGCCTGACGTCACAGGTGAAAATGAGCTGAGAAGCTTCTGCAAATCTCTCTTTAGACGTTTCAGTTAATTATCTGACTGCCACGCACTACAGAGCATCCCAGAGGGTGGAGGACAGGGTAGCAGTATGGATGCTTGTTCCTGAAGGACACTCTGCCTGTTTGGAGCTGCTATCTGCAGGCAACAAACATCTAACACAAGCTGGATGGAGGCAACAGGTACCCTTCAAAACCCTCAAGTAATTTCATGGAGCTGGATATTCTAGGGATTTAACAGCTGTAACATCAAAGGCTGCACATGAATGGAGGACTTGGAAACACTCCCAAGGCTGGTAAAGAAAGAAGACATAAAACCAGACGGCTATATATCTTGAATATATCTTAACATGCACCGTCCAGTTTAGGCATGAGCCAAGAAGTCCCCATTTTCCACATCTGCAATAATTAAACAGGGTGTCCTCAAGAGAGCTTCTCTAGTGTCTAATAATGTATGCACTTACACGACAACTTTTCCTTTAATCAGAACACTGATAAGATTTCCTAATTTTACTTGGCTGTTTTCCAAGCCTTGTAGGAACATATTTATTTTTAGAACTATGGTCCTAAATTAATTTGGTTGGAATTAGCCAAAGGGCTCAGAGACATTAATGGAAAACAGAGAGATAAACATGTATGTGTGCATGCATGCAACACACACAAACATTTGAGCCCACACAGGCATTTTTGTTATCTTATAAAAACCAATTTGAAAATACAATTTAAAACACACCCTTCAGCAGTAATCTGCATGTCACACAACAGCAAATACATAAAGAATGGCTGACGTTTTATTTGGTTTGGAAAATGCCCCTATTGCTCCTGAAAATCAAAATTGAACTATAGAATAAAGCTTATATAGGGAAAAAGATTATTTTTATAGTCCCAGCAAGATACTGTAACCATATGTAGGTTCCAGTAGAATGAAAGATTTCCTATTTGTCAAGTAACAGCATGGTGGTCTGCAATAAACACTAATATAATATAGCATGTCAGAGATCAAAGTCTCAGTCCTAAAAGATACAGAATAACTCATGAAATCATAATTACTGTTTTGATTTAATCCAAGCAGCTTGCTTAAAGCATTTTTTAAACAGGCAAGCATTTCAAAGAAAACAGTTTTTTAAAAGCAAAACAGAAAATACTCTGGTTCCCTGTCCTTCCTCTTTTTATTTTGCAGCACACCTATTTTTGGTATTATATAAAAGCACATATGCAACCTATTAATTCCCTCATCACAGTTTTCCTTCAGTACTGCTGTCAACTGCATCCTATTGAAGTGGTAATAGATTTCTTTAGCATAGGTCTCCTGCTTTGTGCTTAGTATCATATAAGCTATAACATGATTAAAATGTGCAGTCATTTAAGATGCAAAACTCAAACTCACAGTTTTGCAGAATCAGGTCATGATTATACAGTCTGTTTAATGTGATTAAATCCTGCTGATTACATGCAGAAATGGGTGCATGTGCTCTTTAACTTGCCTGACTGTGCCTGCTCAAAAGCCTCCCTGCTTGTACCAGCATTAAGGAAGGTGATGGGAGTGAGCAACTGGGCACATGGGGAGACTGAGTCAATTTCTGTCAGGTTAACATGAGTGTGAGCCATCACTGCAGCCTCTTATTTGCAAGTTATCAGTACAGAAGTAGTTTTGCTTATTTCTGTGAAGCATCTCATATAGTTGGGGTACTTTAAAAAAGTGAATTTTCCTTGTAAAAGTTGCCATTTTTACATAAACAACTTAAAAATATTTATTATAAAGTACATTTTATTAGTTTGACCATAGAATTTTAATGTGAAATCTGTCAGATCAATGTTCATGCCTACACATATCTCAAAACTGACCTTATGTCAATTTGTGGTCTGCATGACAAGCTGTGTTTTACCTTGTTCTTCTTGAAGAGAAAGGTCTACCACCAATACTGGTGAAGTCAGTAAAGATCTAAAACCTACAGCTTCCTTAATAATCTAGAAATATACATAATACATAAAAACTGGAAGCAAAATTAAATTTGAGGTTGTGTCACTCACAACAGTAAGTATTAGTTCAACACATTAAAACTGAGACTACTGGGAAAAGATATAAGGGACCATGTATCTGTGCCTAAAACCCTGAGAGCTACAATCAGTAATCATACTAGTAGGCATATGCACCTGAACCAACAAAATGTTATCTTAAAAACAGATCAAGTCTGAAAATTAAATGTCATTCCTAATTGGAAAACAAATCACAAAATGCCACTCAAACTATTTCATTCTGTATGTTTAAAAAGATTTTTTTTCTGAATCCCTTTTGCAATCTTTTAATCAGCAGCTGTGTACTTTACATACATGATGAGTGTGTTAACTCCAAAGGAAAAAAAAGAAAATGTTCCATGGAAATAAATGTAATTTTTCTTTCTCTAGCTTGACTGCAGGATTCCAATTCATTCTAGATTCATTCCAATTCATTGCAATTAATTCCACAATTGAACTTTCTCGAGATATAATGTAAAAGTTGAAGAAGGAGTTTGCAAAGGCTTTGCCAACTTCTGTGTAACTAGCCTAGTCCCAGGGATGTGCATCCCAAAGAATAAATGCAATCCTATTCACATCTCTCACCTAAGGTAAGGAAGGCATTTTTCTTTATCATCCCAGAAATAAATGTCCTTGTGGAACAGAGCTCTGTCTCTTTATAGTTATTTTTGGATAAAGACTGCTAAAGAGGTCTTCTGCGTCCTGGAAATCTCCAGATTTTGGAGAAGGAGACTGATCACATCTTTTTAAATATTAATCTGCTTGTGGAGCACTGTTTGGAATAGAGCTACCCAGTCAGTAGGCAGGTGGCACAAGACGTCTAAATGTGCTTTGGTCGCAAGCAGACAGACACTTTAACATATTTGTGTTAGTTCTGTGCATTGAATGATTATAAAAGTTGTTCCAGTAGTAAAGTTAACAGATGCAAAAGTTTTTCAGGGCTTAAAGCATTGGGAGTAACCAAGATGAAAGGGTTTGAATCAAGGGGTATCTTTATCACAAACCAGAAGTGCATTTTCTCTACTTCCCTGGTTTTCTAAGACTTTAGGATTCCCATAAGTAAGCATTTCTGATCCAAGAGGAAGGACAAAAACTTGCTTGCCTACAGAAGAATCCTTCATCATCACATGGCTCAGGTACATGCCTTCACAGACATCAGCTTTAGGTCAAGCAACAAAACCAACCCCAGAACCTGCAATAGTGATGAACTCTTTGATTTTTCCATTTAAAGCTGTCTCATATTTACTGAAAAGCTATACAGTTTAAAGTTACAAAGCAAACATATCCTTTCCCCATTAGTGAGACTATTATGTCCAGAAATGCTTTTGATAGCTACCATCAGCCTTATCCCAGAGCACATCTCCTCTCAGAGATAGAAGCTCTTTGGTTTGAGGGAGGGGCAGAAGACAGATGAATCCTGGCAGCTTGCTCGCTCCCCTGGGACAGTACTTTCCCTAGGTGCCAAGCAAAAGACATATTCATGCTGAGCTGTGAGAAAGAGAGGTATTTCTGAAAGGAATATGGAGTTGTTGCCACACTAGAGGCCTAGGAACTGAAAGGAAGCATATTCCCCCCATGAAAATGAAGGAATGGAAGTAAAAAAGTATCATCTCCAGATATTGCAGGGTGAAGAACAAAAAAAAAAAAAATGGCAGTGAGTGAGCAGAGAAAGTACAGATGGATGAACACTAGACTTTGCAAGGCAAATGTTTATTTTCCACAGCTGGATGTAAATAGGATTGTAATTCTATTTTTATTTTTAAAAAAATCTTAAATTTGCTTAACAAGCATATTATTCTAACTTAATTTTGTTTCTTTCCCCTGATATATTTTCTAACTGTGTGTTCATCAGACTGCCCTAGAAAGGAGCAAGAAAAGATCTAGTGCAGCTGATTTATGTTTTGTAACTGGAAAATATTTGTTCCAGCCTTGTTCTTTGTCACTTCTGTCAGATAATTTGTGACTTAAATTAGAGAACTAGGTGCTATTTGGTTTTTAACTGTGTCAACACCTGAAGGCAGTACCTAAGTTTTTCATTGCATCATGTATTGAGGAAGAACTTGATGTACTTAATATTGTTCCTAACTGGCAAGTTTTTAATTTAATAGGTGGATAAAAATTCAAAATAACAATGTTAAAATCAAAATAACAATGTCAAAATATTAGACTTGGACGGAACACACCTTTTCTCTTTTCACCTCCAAAGCACTGGTGAGTTTGGAGTAAATCAGGCTTTTTCTGGCAGTTATCTGTGTAAATCCAAAATCTCTTAAGAATATGATGACTAAGCAGATCTAAATTTCCACTCAAAACTGCATTGCAGACTCCTGTGCATAGTTGCTTAAGAAATTTTAGCTTAGTTTTTTACATTGCAATCTCAACTTTGGCTCTGGAGTAGTCTGGGTCAAGTAATGTTTATATTCAGTGTTTTCAAATAAAATCCCTGTGATTGTACTTTTGGTTTGAGACTATGTTTTGCCTGCAGCATCTGTACTGTTTGTAATATGGGACAGAAATAAGCCTGAAGTACTGCATTCTCAGCCTGAAGAACAAGTGATATCCTTTGCTAAACCCACTGACATCAAGGAGAAAGGGAAAGACTAAACATGCATTTTTGGCTTACACATTCTTTTCAAGTTGGCATTTCCAGAGGAACTATTTTAAGAAAGAACAGGAATTATCAGGAAATTATGGGATTTATTATGGAAAACTTCACCGTTCTACTTTAGGATATGCCTTTGCTGCAAGGATTAATACTTAGGTGTGTGAGTCACTCTGCAAAATCCTATCTAAGATTATGCCTTTAGTGATCCTTTGTAACCTTAGTTGTATTGCTGGTGTCCTTGCATCAGCAGTAGTGGCATACATGGTTCCAATTCTTTCACAATAAACTTCGGAGAAATGTGTCTGTCTTTCTGGGACCTGGATGTAAATTATGAGAAAGGACAAGTGGCATTTAGTCCTCCTGGTAAAGGAAGAACACACAAAATCAGAGGGTTGTTTGGTTTTTTTTTTTTTCCCCAAACTGTAACATTACAGGGAAAAAAAACCCCAAAACCAGAAAACCAAACCTGTGAAAAACTTAAAGTGAAAAACAGAATGTCAAAAATAAAGCAAACAAACCATGGGAACAGTTAGAGGCATCAAATCTTTAGTCAGGGACACATCTTGTATATAAAATCCACCCAAATGAAATTCTTCATAATAGCCTCTCTGACTGTGTGTCCAACTATGAGGAAGAGGAGTGCCTGAGGAACAGGTTTTTCTGGTGAAGGAGGGACTTGGTAGTCCTTGCAATACATGGAGAACAATTTGGCATGGACATAGGACCAGTTTTTAATGCTCCTTCAGGGGAGCAGACACTGAATTCTGTTGTCAAGTACACAGGGGGAGCACTGTGAGACTCCCAGACAACCAGAGGAAATGTCGTTCAAATAAGCAAATATTGTTGTACCCCTCTCTGTTGCCTCTTCCTAATGCATTACTAGCAGCATTTTGTTTCAGGTGTTTGAAATTACTGTGGCTGTTTCCAGTGATTAAATTAAATCTCTACATTTCGTAGTTGCATCAGTGTTTGTTATGAGCAAACTGCTGTAAGTGCGGAGCAAAACAAATGAGCAGAAGAATGCAGCCAATTCCCAAGGTGGCCTCAAAGGTCTGAAGCTTCAACTCTGAGAGCATATACAGTACTAATGAAGTCCTTCACACATAGAGAAGATGCAAACATCAGTGATGCACAGTGGTAGAAAAGTATAATAAGCTCTCCAGTATTCTCACAGTTTTTTCCAAGTCCTAAAAATTGACTGTAACTTACAATATTTAGCTTCTTTCTTACAGTTTTTGGAGCCAAGTCATTTGTTGCCAGAGGAGATAAGCTTTTAAAAGATTTTGTAGTATTTATGATTGCAAAGCAAAGCCTGAAAATATGACTTGACAATTTCTTAGAGGTTCAGGAGACACAGAAAATGTAAACATCTTTCAGTTCCAATGTCCTGATTCTTAGAGACTGGCAAATGGCTCTGAACACCTGAGGTTGCTGATACTGCAGAGAGAATATTTATTTTACTCATAAGTATTCAATTCTTCTCATTTTCTCCCCTGCATCCATCCCCTATAAGCAGATTAACAGTCTTAGAAATTTTGTTGACTATGGATTAGGCCTTTAGGACTCAGAGGAAAACATTACTTAAAGAAAAAAAAACCCACAAAAAGTTTTAGAATCACTTCTAATACCCCTCTGCTCAGATTTTGTTTTTTTAAATACACTTCCTAAACAAGAACATTTTGTACCATGTGTTAAGTGCAGTCAGACTTCTCAGACTTCTCAGGATGATATCTTCATCTGGATTTATGTAAAGAGGACACAATATACACCAATTTTGCAGAATACAAATATGGTAAATGATGCTAAATTTTTTAATGCACAGTGAATAACTTTGCTTCCTATTTGTCTTTTTTTTACTAGCTGTTAATCTTATTAAGTGGGTATTTTCTCCCAAACTGTTTTAGACATAACTTGTTTTGTGTTCTCTGTGCCACTGAATATCTTAATTTTGTTCTTAAGTCGCTGACAAAATTCTGTATTGTTGTAACAATCCCAGTGTCAGTATCATTGTAATCACTACTGTAGCAGTTTGTAACATGAAAATTCAGGCCCAAACTCCTGCTTTGGACCTACACCTAATGTCTGGATGGATAACTATGACATAATGATGCAAACAAATTTTTCTTACCAGAAAACTAAACTGAGTCCACTGCAACACCACCACCAAACAAAACTAAAATCCATGTAAAGAAATTGCTTGCAGTACGTTCTAAAAATGCCCATATGTATGTTCAAGAGGATACCAAAAGTAGGTATTTTTTAGACTGATGGGCCCATCACATAGACTGATCTACCTGCCAGATACACTCAGGGGTTCAGATCGCAAAAGAGAAACTATCCTAACCCTTTTACAATGGGTAGTTGCTGATACCAAGTCCAGCTTGGGTAACAGCAAATAGTCTGAAGAGCAATAGAAATATCTTTAAATCACAGATATGCTTTCATGACTCTTGGAACACCTTGAAAGGAGTGGGATCATTTACCATAACATAGAATAAAAATTCCATTTAGCAGTTTTATCTACAAATTACTGTATCATTCAGATAAAGAATTGCACTGGTTGCTCTCAAAGGAATTTTAAGAATTAAGGTGACTTTTCTAAACAGTTTGTTGCATTCGACCTTGCTTGCCTTTTTATCAGCAGTGTACAAATAGCATAGGAAGCCTTCTGTTTGTGTGCAGTATTTTCACAGAAAGTCCCCAGCCAGCAGCTAAGCAGCTGATGACTAACATCTATGTTACAATTCTGATGACTCTAGTTGTGTCATGATAGACTTCTGAAAAAGACACCATAATTTTGAAAGTTCTCTTTGTATTAAAAATACAGCTTATCTTTATTATAATACTTACTTAGACAACTAGGATTAAGCTGCTAAGGCAAACAGTGTCTGTCTAGCTGCAGACAGCTGTTTGAATAGCAAAATGTTCACTACAGTAAAGACATGTAAGCTGGCAAAAAGCTTTAAAAGAAATTTCAGCCTCCAGTAAACAGTTTTGAGAACATGAACATTGGGGAGATACTGCATCCTTATTGCAAAGGATGAAGCAGGAATTAAAGCTGATGCTTCTTCAGTAATTATTTATCTAATGCCCAACATCCACATCATATTGCCTCGAGTGGCCCTTTCACATACACTCTTGCATCTTGTGTCTGTGTTGCATCTCAGGGAATGATGAAAAAGCATAAAATCAACGAGATCTTTAATTGCAAATTGTACAGTTTTGATCCCGACCAGAAACAAAACTTCTGATCAGGGCACTCAGACCAAAGAGCTTAGAACTGGCAACATCCTGAAATAACAGAATATTCAAATTTCACACATAAAAGTTGCTTTGAGTTCCCCTTTCAATCACGTTGCTATGTAGACTTTTGGGGTCACGTGACCTTATTTGAAACAGAATGGAATGCAATCACAGAGAATTGCTTTTAAACAGTTGACTTAACACTTGAAATATGTAATGACTACAAATTCTTCAAATCTCCTCCACCTCACCTTCTCCTCCAACAAACAGAATGAATCCCAAATAAGCAAACCTGTGCAAACTCTAACCATACTGCCAGCCTGAGCTATGAGCAACTTAAACAAGAGAACAGAAGCCAAACTTTGTTTTGCATCAGTTGTTATGGACGATCAGAACTAATTTACAGTATTCAGAAATAATTCTGTAAAATATCTTTCTAGATTGTAGAGAAAGGTACAGAAGTTCAGCCTTGCTGATGTTAGAAAGTCTTGTATGAAACTACTTCCATGAAACTGCTTTGTAAAGCAAAATCAGTCTGTTCTTTCAGTCTGTCCCTCCCCCAACCCTGCCTGTCGTTTCCCCTTTCCTTAGTTTTCACTTTTTTCTTGTATAGGCCATGAAAACATATCCTTTTACTCTCCAAATACAGGTTAGTGCTCTTTCAGAGGTTATCATGATGGCAATTAGGTCACCAATTTCATTTTTCATGAGCTGGTGAGCTAACAGTTATTTAGGTTGTGGAACTGCCCTCCTTTCAGGGCTGGAGAACAATTGGCACTCCTTTGTGCTTTGCTGCAAGTTGGCACAGTTACTCTTTTATTGCTAAATCTTGCATATGCCCCTGCTTCTTTGTGTGTTGTGTCCTCCTCATCGTGACTATATTTTCGACTCTTAACTTAGTGCACTTCCTATGCTTTACTTTACAAAACCTTCATAAACTCCTGGATGTAGAGCCTGATGGTGCTATCCCTATCTCCTTCTGCTGCATTTCAGATTTTAATGCTGCATTCATCCATCATTTCAGTACACAGCCCCGTGGCTTCCCAGTGGGATTTCAGAATGTGGATCTAGACCATCAGACAACTCCTTTAGCTATAGTGAAAACTGTAATGAGTGCAAAGAACACTAAAATGTTTGGCAACAGGTAGGAGTTTTTTTATAACTATGAAGCTATTTGCAGCCATCAGCTTTCAGGTACTCCTCCTAGATGAGATAAGCATTTGTCTAGGCCTAAGAGAAAAAAATTCTGTGAGTATTTTAAGGACTGGGTGCAAACGCTTTCTGCCAGGTTTGCATTTGACTACAGATATAAATACTTGCCCTATCACAGTACTTCACACCGTGCTTGTGGGTTTGTGGAAGTGACATGTAAAAGAAGGCGTGTGCTGCTCTGCCTGGATGAGCATGGTGCTAATGTGGCTGCCCTGCTGCTGTTAGTGTGCTGGCTTGGTGCAGTGCCCGTCCCGAACTGTATGTAATGAATGCAAAAGGATAAAATGGATAAAACTCTCTTATGGATGACTCATCAAGTCTAGTGGAGTTATTGTCACTTGAAGATGGGCTCAGGGAAAAAAATGTTCTACTGCTTCTGGCCTACTGTTGATAATTCTTGCAGCCTCTGTTGAAGCCTCATTTCCAGACCTGTTCATACTAATTTAGAAACACCCTCCCTCCTATGAATTTAAAAAAAAAAAAGAATTTGTACATTTTTTTTTAATTTATGCAAAGAATGGGAACCTGCAACATAACTGCAGATTTCTTTTCTCTTTCTCCCAGCAGGTTTTCAAGAATTACCTGATATCGCTGTCTTCCCAAGCTGCTGCCCCTTCTCACCTCTCCTTTATGATGCTGCCTCTTCTGCCTTGAGTCTATGTGGTTCAGTCTTTCCTCGGAGCCTCACTCCTTGCTGTTGCAATGACACTGCCTTTCCCTTTTGAAGTTGAGGTGATATTGACCAAAATTTAGAACACTATTAAGGCTGTGCTGATTGCTGTAAAATCAGATAAGTTTTCAGCAGAAGTACTGGTAGGTTTATTCCAGCAGTACAAGAACAAAAGGTGTTTCCCAGACTATTATGCTGTTGGGCTGCCAAATCCCAAGCAGAAGTAGGGGAAAATTCAGGTACAAAGTATTAATTGTGACTTCGTCTTGGTGGGAGATTTGTGTAAGATTTGCTTTTCTTTAACAGCTAGCACAGTGTCTTGGTTTGAACGACAGGTGTCTGCTAAGGAAGGCAGAAGCCTCCCTTGGAATGGAAAATGCAACCCTCTTCCCTCCGTATTATTATAATTTTGAATTTAAGGGGCTTTTAGGCAAAAATATGGGGAACAGGAATAACAGTTCTTTACTAAAATATGTATCTATATGTATATCTAACAAGGAAACAAGCAGCAGTGCCTGTGGCAGCGATCCCAGCAGAGCAGAGCGCGGTGCCAGCAGCTCTCGGCTCTCAGCCCTTTCCCTGCGCTGCAGGGACGCTCACGGCCGGCAGGGGGCGCTGGCGGCTCCCGCTGGGCGGGGCGGGTTCCATGGTTCCCCCGCGCCGGTAGGGGGCGCTGCGGAGCGAGCTCGGCCCTCACGCGGTGATGGCGCCGAGAAGCTGCTGCACAAACCCCTGGGGCAGCCAGGCCCGGCCCCGGCAGGACCCTCGGGAACAGCAGGCTGGAACAGCAGGGACGGACTCAAATGCGGGGTTATAGATGAGATGTATCAAACTCCGGAGCTGCAGCAGAAGCCCGGGATGTCTCGGCAGGCAGGGGTGCAGTGCTACAGTGTCCCGAAAGCTCACAGCAGCAGCAGAGGGACGGCTGGGGGCATGGCAGCCTCGGCCGGCTCCCAGCAGGCTTGGGATCCCGGGGTCCCCAGAGGCACCCGAGCAGATGGTGAGAAAAGTCCTTTTTTGGTAAGGTAGGGTGTTAAACAGGGTCACAGTACAACAGCCACTCCAGAGAGCAAGTTCCACTCACAGCAGAAAGAAGGCAGGGGTCTGTAACGGCGATGAATTCCCTTCACCAGGAGAGTGGCTTCCCTCTCCTTCGGATGCCGGGAGAACAAGAGAGCCAAGGACTGTAGCGGGCCCCTTTTGCCAGTTCAAATCTCGGGGCAATCCTGCCCAACATGAAAAAAACCCCAAGCAAAAAGGGGGCAGGTAGCTGGGCACCTCCCGCTATGGCCAGGTCTTCTGTCTCCCTTAAGCACCCAGCAATTTGTTCCTGTAGCAACAAAGGTATGGGGGAAAATTCCTTTAAGAGAAAAAGAAAAACAAAAGGGGAACCCCTAAAACCCCAACACACACTTTGGATATTTACACCTTTGCAGTAAGTTTTCAAAGGGGACTGTTTCTTTTGAAAACCTTAACTGCTGTATCTAAACATACAAGGTATAGAGATACAGTGCCTAGAAAGTTTGGTTTTTTTAGACTATTACCTTGCTTCAACTACTATTATTTATATATATTCATAAATATAATAAGATTTTTACCTTTTACCCCTTACATTTTATAAACTAGGTAGAATTATCGTATCAGTTCATGATACTGTGCCTTGCCCAGAGGCCGTATTTACTGACTCAATGACATGTCAAGCAGTAGGTGCTTAATTATTTTGATTCTATTTCCTATTTACCCAAGTATGTGTTGAAGTTTTTCCATAATTACAAATTACTGATCACTCTGCTACTTTATGGGTGACTTCAGGATTTCCTGTACCACAGATCTGAGCACAGAGCATTATTTGCTTGACTTGAAGCACAGTGAAAGCCATGAATATTGATCCCAGCTGTGTACATATACATCTGCCAAATAAGCACCTACAAAATTTTAGGGGACCAAAGCAATACAATTAAATTGGTATTTCACAACTCCTATTGCTCAATGGTTTTGAGCAATTTTTAATTTATGAAGGTGATGATATACCACGTGCAAGACCACTGCATGGCTCTGTTATTGCCAAGCCTATTGTTTAAAGTAGAGTTGTGTATGCTGTAAGATTTGGATTTTCCCTGATCAGCTTGGGGGAAAGAGTACTGCTAACATGAAACAATCAAAATTATAGACTCAGAAGTAAAAAGTGTATTAGACACTTTAAAAAATTAGTATTTTTCATTTTTTAGAAAATGCAAATAAACGATTATGAGTATCAAGGGTCTGCTCTTTTTGCTTCACATGACCAACAGCTGGGTCTCTGACAGGAAAAACAGTTGTATGAGTAAAACTGAAACTCTGTAATACTCACAAATAAAACTAAGAATTGGTCAACCTTGAAATGGCAAGTATTTAACAATCCCTGGGAAAATTACAGAACTTCTACAAAACCCATCAGCCTTAAGAACTGATTAATGCAAGAATTTCTGCAAGAAAACAGATTTTGCTTTTACTCAGGGAGAAAAAACACTCTAATTGAAGAAGGTTGGTTTTCT
Source organism: Vireo altiloquus (assembly GCA_013396875.1). Classification (NCBI taxonomy): domain Eukaryota; kingdom Metazoa; phylum Chordata; class Aves; order Passeriformes; family Vireonidae; genus Vireo; species Vireo altiloquus. The sequence goes on from VZRF01007802.1 coordinate 590,117, forward strand.
TCACATTAAAATAGGAGCGTGGTTTTTCCTCCATCTCTCCTGCAAACCATTAGTATTTCTTTGGCGTGCATGTTGTGTTACTGGCAATGCAGAAAAAAATCCCATCTTGTTTCTGCTCTCCTAATGCACCTAAGGTTAACTTTGTAACTTTAAAGCCCAGTGAAAAAGCAAGCACACAAACAAAAGCCCCCAGAACAGTGCTTAAAGAAAGAGCAAGTTTCAGACAGAAATCTTTCCGTGTATTCAAATACTGAGCTGTGGGGTTACATCACCCCAGCGCCCTCTGGGCTGGGGCATATATGGCTGTTTCTGAGATGTGTTTCTGTTCCATACTTTATGCCATTACTTAACAATACTGTGATAAGGTAACAGGCTTATAGACGTTTCTTTCACAGAATCAGTGAGTTTGGAAAAAACCTCTGAGATGATCGAGTCCAACCACTGACCCATCACCACCATGTCCACTAGACCATGACACTGAAGTGCCACATCCACTGTCTCCTTAAATACCTCCACGGGGCAGTGACTCCACCACCTCCCTGGGCAGCCCATTCCAATGTCTAAACACACTTTCAGTGAAGAAATTCTTTCTAATATCCAACCTAAACCTCCCCTGGTGCACCTTAAGACTGTGTCCTCCTGCGCTGTCGCTGGTTGCCTGGGAGAAGAGACTGACCCCACCTGGCTACACCCTCCTTTCAGGCAGTTGTAGAGAGTGATAAGGTCTCTCATGAGCCTCCTTTTCTCCAGGCTAAACAACCCCAGCTCCCTCAGCCGCTCCTCACAGGACTCGTGCTCCAGATAGGACATGCGCTCTTCCTCAGCATCTAGAACAGGGAAAGACGCGCAGCGCTGCATACGTCACTGGTGGATGAGAGACATGCTGCTTGGTCAGAAATTTAATAAAATATCTCGATTGGCATCCGCAGCACAGTTGCCTGACACCGAAGAGCTTGACACAGGTCACAGCAAGGGAGACAGGGCAAAAACCCCAACCCGCAGTTTCGAGCTCGGTGCCGTGCGGCCGGACCGCGCCAAGAGCCGCCCGTGCCGGTGCCGGCGGGCAGGCGCAGCGCGGGCCGGGGCTGGGCGGGGAGCGGAGCGCCGGCCCCGGCAGGGGCGGCCCCGCGNGGCTGGCGGCGCTCGCCTCGCCTCCCCGCGGGGTGCGGGGTAGCTTTCCGCGCGGCCGCCAGGCTTCACCATGCTGCGGGGCTAGAGCCGCCGAGGCGCCGCCGCAGCGCAGCGGGGTAATAATGTTAACAGAGGTAAGAGCGCTGCCGG
>VZRF01007802.1:591420-693423 GCA_013396875.1 Vireo altiloquus
GAGCGGCTCGCTGTCCGCCCGAGCGGGCAGCACTCAGTGCCGCGGCTCAGCCCTCCGCCGGGGCCTCCGAGTTGTCTCGGCAGCTGGCAGTCCCCCCCTTGGCCGCGGAGGGCAGAGGCGCTGGCCGGCTCGCCCAGGGCAGCGCCGGGCCCCTCTTATCAGCCTCTCTCCCTGCAAGGCGGGACGGGAGCGGGGCGCTCCGCTCCGCCGTGCCCGCTCCGTGCGGCAGCTGGGCCCGGTCCCTGTTCCGCCGCGGTCCGCTGGTGGCCGGGCTGTGCTGCCCGGCGAGGGGCCGTGGGGCCGCGTCCCCGCGGCGGGCCCGTGTCTGGAGGAGGGGAGCACACCTGGTGAGGTTAAACCCGCCTCGGCCCTGGGCCGCTCCGGGGAGATGCCCCCGCCTGGACCCCGCACGCTCGCTCCGGCTTCAGCCCCTCTGGCCTCCTCCTCCGCCGTGGCTTCGTAAAGGCTCCGTGTTTGCTTTCTTCTTGGAGGGCTTAAGCCGAGCAGTTCGGCTGTGCTTGCGAGAGTTTGTGTCAGTAGGTAATCATTAGAAGTTGGCTGCCTCGCTTCACCTCTGCCTGGGAGGGTTTCTGTCCTGAAACAGCCGGGTAGCTCGGCTCTGAGGCAGGCAGGTATTTGAGGATCAGCGTGGGCTATAAATGTCTGATGTGTCCAAAGGAATTCTATGAGGGGGAATCTGGCGATGCTATCTGGCTGTGCTTTCCAATTGCTGGAAATTAGACTTTGCCCTGTATTCTGTTTTGTCTACAAAGAGCAATTGATTTTCTATTTTTAATATGTCAGCAAGGTGTCCTGAGTGTAGCTATTTCTCCAACACAATGACTGCGTTACCCATGTTTTATAATTTGTCATTTTATTCTACAGTGGAGGTTATTCATCCAAAAGTGAGTTGTCTTAAGTCTTGCAGGGTAAAGACTTGCTTTCCAACCCATTTCAGCTTTGCTTTCCTGAATGATATTAAATAATATATTGCGCGTTTCAATTTGCATCAGTTCAAAGTTTTAGGGCATTAAGAAAGCAGTTCTGTAGAGCCATGAGCTCTCAGATTTCCCCAGGAGGGTAAAATTTGCAGAATGAGTTAAACCTGTAAAAATATATGACCTATTTTTGCATTGAGGGTATTTGGTGGGTGGTCAGGATTAATAAGATGCATTGAAGAGAGTTGGTGAATGTGATGCGTAAGCATTAGCCACAGTAATTTAGATTATTTTAAGGGTAGCATAGAACGTTCTGGGTCGGTGCCTCCTACTGGACTGTTTGTTCCTTTCTATGGTGGCTGTGTGTGCTTGTCCAAGACACTTTATCTTGGAACTGATTTTTTTTTTCATAACAGTGCTGAAATTGTATGAATAGCAGTGTGGATGACACTTAATCCATTGGCTTTTTGAGGTAGAGCTTAATGATTTTATGTGTGATGACCAGTTAGGACACTTGTCCTTGGTGTCAGGAGAAGAGGGTTCTGATTTCCTCTACTTCTAGTTCCTGTACATAAGTTATTTGTAGACAAGATGCTTCAAGGTAAAGAACTCCAGCCTTGGTCTCTGCCAAGGATAGGAATTAAAATTTTAAGGGAGTCTAGCAAAATTGCAGGCTTTGCCTGCCTGAGAAGCAGTTGTGGGGAGTTCTTCAGGCTGTCAGGAGTGCCCTAAGGTGAGCTGGAGGAGTCCTTTCCCAGTGCGCTTTTCTGGATGTTCTGATGGTGACTTGGTAACTACAGCACCCTGGGGAAACTGGACACAGTTGCACCCGTGAACGGTTACCACACTTTGGAAGAATTTGCAGATTGTTTCAAGTCTACTGATACGTGATTTCTTTATATATGAAAGTTGAGATTGACTGTATGGTGAACTGACATTAGAAGCAAGAACTGCACTAGTTTTTGGTGCTTGATATTTGTGGACTTGTCAAGTTTGCTACTGTCTAGAGTGGCCAAGATTACTGTATTTTTTTTTAGCCATTAAAAATTTAGATCCATTTCCCGCATTATAACTGCTAGTTTTATAACTTAAGAATGTAGAAAATATTTTTTCTTATATATGTTTAAGCATGAAGGAAAGGCAGATCAGGTTTTACTTGTATTGTAATCATGCAGTTAAAACATAATGTTGAGTTTCTCAAGGTCAGTTTTCTACATCCTCTGGCTGTATCCATATATGCAGACCCCAGCAGATTCGTTTCAGTTTTGTGTGAATGCAGTTAGGATTAGGACTTTGTAATCAGTAATTTCAGGGGAAGATCACACTTCCTGTCAGGAAAAAATACTCTGTGTTTTTTATTTGGCCCTTTCTGCCTGTCTTATTTTAGTTGCATTCAAAACCCATGCTGTTGGATGCCAAGCACATACATTTATTTACCTAGCTGGCAAATGCCATTTCCAAATTTTTCACCATAAAACTTATTTCTGCAATAATATTGAATACATTCTGTCGGCATGTGTTCAGAGTCCTGCTGTGATCATTTCCCTGGTCTGTTGTGTTGGCCATTCTGTGCCTTTTCACTTGTTCCCCTTTTCTTGTTCATCAGATGTCTCCTCTGCTTTTCAGGTCAGTGTGGCCTGTTCCCATGTGACTTACTGTCTCAGCACTTTCTCATGTGGCAGGGCCATGACAGACACAAGCTGCAATGGTCTTTCTCTTGTCTTTTTGGAAAACTGGCTTCGTCATACTCATCTCTTGTGCAGTGGCAACTGCGGTGCACTGACTATGGGGAAACAGTTGGTGTTTTACAGCTCTGGCTCTTGGTGGTCAGTAGTGTCTTAAATTCTGATGGAACAAACATTCAGTTGGATTTTGACTTAATTTACGGGAAGTTTTAGATGTCTTTCAAACTGATGATCTGTGCTGCCTGCATTTGCAGCCTGTGTTAGCTATGAAGAAGACATTTTATCTCAACTGAAAAGTAGATTCCTTTTATTTTTTTCCAGCTACTCATTAAACTGCTTTGAGCTGCTTAGGGAGGACTTCCTCCAGAATTTATCAGCAGTTACATTTTTGACAACTTAATTCTCAGCAAGAGTAACTTGTTGCAGTACTAGTGACAGTTGAGAAGATTTTTGAAATTCGACAAAGTAGGAAAACTTTTTTTCTTTTTCACAACTAAAACTGAGCCATACTAACTCAGCTCTGACATGTTGGTATTTGTTGTTATTACAACCAGTCAAGATAATTCACTAACTACATGCAGTGTTTCGTTTCCATTAAACAATCTACATATTGTTTATAGGAGAGGTTTAACAACCTTCTTTCTCTTTTGTGGTTAAATTTTGATAACTGGTAGCCATTGAGAACTGTTTCTGAGCAAAACTAAGCAAATTAGTCTGATTTTTAAGTATAAAGGTTGACTCAGCAGCTTGTTTTTACTTGCTCTGGAATAATAGTGAATTAGCCTTCCTGCAACAGTAGCACATTGTAAAGTATATTAGTACAGCTCTGAAAGATACAAAACACAGTTAACTGCTTGATGTACTGTGGCATTAACTTTTTCTGTTCTGTGATAGATGGCAGTGGCAGGTTGTTCTGGTGGTTTATTGTCTGAACTATGTTCTGCTAGAAGCGCCATTTTCAAATGTGTAGGCATTTACCAGGGTGCTGAAATAAATTAGTTTCCTGTCCTTTTGTAAAACTTGTGTGCTGGGGCTTTCTTTAGTGCCAGTGTTTTGCTAGATGAGATCTAGCTGGAGCATTAGTTGCAAGCCCTTGGGAGGAAAAAAGCCTCTTTCAGTATTTTCTGTCAATGAGGTTTCCCCTACTGTGTTGTGTCCCTAATTGTTCCTATTACAGCTTCTTTTAATAACTCCTTATTTTATGAAGTGTCAGTTAAAAGTATGTGAGACATGCTAAAATTAAGAAAACTAACCTTTTACAAAGAACAGTTATCATATATTCCTAAGTACTTGTTTTTAAATATTTTGCTGGCTACTTGTAAAAGATAGTGTCTAAACACTCAGGACTATTCTTAGAGTGTACAATTGGGCCTAAACTGCTGAGACTGAATGCAGAGTTCTGCAACAGCTCTAAAATATCAGTCTGGACCATTCCCCAGAACAGTGTGGAAAAAGAAAAGCATGAAGTTCCATACTTCAACAAAAATAGTAGTAGCTTCTCTGGTTAGATAGCTAAAGGAACTCTAAATTATGGTTTCCTCAGTCTGGTTGCACTCTAGGGAATTATCTCTCTTTTAAATATGTTTGTTGTCTTCTCTCCACCCTTACAAAGATGACAAAGCACGTTTGCTTTGAACTAGCATTGGGAGAATTGCTATTATTAGAAAAGAGAAGTCATCAGTATTATATCTAAGTTATTTGCAACACTAAGAGAATTAATATTTAGAAGTCCCACTAGCAATTTTCCCCATTGCTTGGTTGAGAATATTAAGGCTAGAATGATAGCAAAATCAATTGCAGTTGGCACTTGCAGTTATGTGAGCAAGAAGCTTCAAGAAGTGCAATGCATTGTAATCTTGGGCCCAAAGCTTGTTCTTAAGCCCCCACCATGTAATGTCTGATTTCTGAATTAATGAAACAAGGCATTATTTCACGATATAAATGTATTGACGGGTTTTAACAAGAACACTCTAACCTTGTTTACATAATTTCTGTGGAATCACACCTTAAGATGATGACAGCATGATTGTGATTTACAGATAGGAGGTGAAATGGGTTTTTCTTTTTATTGTGAGTAAGCATAGATGATAGGTATGTTCAGCTAGGGGGACTCCTTTTATAACTGCCTTTTATTTTGGACAAGAGGTCAATTCCTACACTGTCGAGAGTTTGGAAGGACCTTTAAAGATTATTATTGCTCTGAAACAGGAGTAGCTGTAATATCCTCAGAGAGTGGAGATAGATTTCTGAAGAAGTTGCAATGTTGATTGGTTTTGTGTTCTGTGTGGGATGGGATGTGGTCTTGGTGTTGCAGTCAAAATAGTGTGAGCCAGATTTATTGCTGTATTCTAACACTGACATTTTATGAACACTTTAAAAGCCCCACAAATTTTTAACTAGTTTTTTTCAAGTGGGATGCTATGAAAAATCAGGGATTTCTCAGGATGGAATACAGAATTTGACCATAGTGGTTAGTGCAGGAGTTTATTTTGAAGCTGTTATACCAGTGACACTGAAATTGTTTCAGTCCTGCTGTTTTGCCTATTTTCTCAGTCAGTGAGCACAAGACTAATTTGATTTGAACCTCACCAGTTTGTCAGTCCACTAGTTGCCAGCAGGAGAAGGAGATAAAATCTTCTCTGCTGGCTTGCATCCCTTTAAATCCTTTCATGCATTAGATGGCCTGTATGATGTCCTTCCTGCAACTTCACTTGGAAGGATTTTGTGATAATCAGAAATACTAAATTTCAAGAACTTTTTCTGTATTTCACAGGTGGAAATAGCACTGTGTTTATTCATGTGAGGGCTAATACGGCCTAATTAAAATTTCACAGGTACCAATGATACCTGAAATGCTTAATTCAGTATCCCATTGCAGGTTGGAGTTTCGAGTAGGAGCATGAGTTTTAGGCGCATTTTCTTTCCAAGAATGTTTAAGTTGTATGTTTAATGTATGTATGTATGTAAGTTTAGGAGTGTACTTTGAAGAATATTAACTGCTTAAATGCACTTGTTCTTTCGTTACAGTGGGTTTTTTTTAATCTTTTATATCTGTTTCTTTGCCTCCCTTTAATTTCATGCTTCTCGGAGGAACGGGGTGATCCCGGTTCTATTTTAATCAAATCTGTTTGTGTCAGAATGTTTTTATTTCAGAAATCTCACTATTGTAAGATCATGTATACTTGTTCTTCAGCATATTTTTGCAATTCTAAACAATGACTACTCAGCACTTCTGCTTGTGCCTCTAAGGCAGCGCAGGTTGGGCTATCTCTTGTGGTGTAAGGGAATGAACTTGAGCAGGAAGTTTGAATTGCTACATATCCTGTAGGACACTCTGCATTTCTACTCTTCCAGCGCTATTAGACAAGGCCAAGCAGAAAATTATCTAGAATCACAAAATTCTTGCAGCAGCTGTCCAGCTGGTTATGAAACAGTACCTCAGGATGATTTCTCACATACCTCTTAATTGGTACTAAAAGCAATGGGAAACGAATGTGTATGCTGCTCCCAATCACCCCTTATTCAGGATTTGGCATTCTAGACTGCATGGATGAGTTGAAAATCTGATGATGGACATGCCTTGGGTAACAAGTGTCCAATCTGTGTTACTGTAGAAAGAGTGATTGGTTTAAAGTCTTGCTGATTGTCAAAATGGTCTTGGAACCATCTGATTTGGAGAGATGAGGGAGCCTTGCTTTCTGCTGCACTGCTGTTCTAACAATGGCTGCTGCAGGCTGAGATATCTCTTGAGTCTTGAATCTTTTCTCCTGTATGAGGCCCCCTTAAAATTTTACACTCCATGTTCATTGTAATAAATCAAAACTTCTTTTAGATTGGGTTTCCCCAAAAGTTGTGGGGTTTCATACGATTATATCAGCTTACTTTTCTAAAATGCATGTATTGGCTTTTTGTGATACCTTGAAAATAATAGGATCAGTAAAAATGATACCTATTCCTTATTCACTGAAGGAAATGTTTGTGCTTGAAATCACATCTCTATTTTACTGTATGATTTTTATTTTTTTTCTAAAAATCTATGCAAGTGGTTGTGATTCCATTCCCTTCCCCCCCCCGCCAATATATCTTGGTGTATTTGTTACTCATAGACATCCTAATTTTTAATGAATCCTATTGGGGATTGAGGTATCCAATGTCTTTTAACATACTTGGAAGAAAAATACTTTTTTTTATAGTTTATATACTCAAATTAGTATTTCTGATTACAATGCTAATAAATGGAAACTTCATTAACTTTGTAAAGTAAAATCATATACTATGGAAGTTTTAAGTCTTATGTTTTAATGCCTGAATTACAAATTTAATTTGATGGTACATATAATGAAATGGTAATTACTTTTTATGCTTGTTTATTTGTTCTATAAAATTTTAAAATTCTTGTAGAGAACAAAAATTTTTTATGTGAATATAATTGTTATCATTTTGATAAGAAGTTATTCATTTGCAACATTAGTCTAGGAGAATAAGGTTTTATTTAAAATTTTCATGCTAAACAAAGTTTTCCTTTTCACTGTCAGCATTTTCTCTACATTGAATAGTGTGCAGTAGATGTGTTAAAAATAATTTGTTCTTACTTTATGTAAGAAGCACTTAGTACTGGTACTTTGCTTCATGGTCTTAAAACTATGTACTTCATTGCTTCTTTTGTCCTTTATGCTTGTGCATGTGTGCTTAAAACTTTGAAATAAGTTTTATATTTGTTTCTTTAAGTTGTTTTTTAGGGTCTGGACTTTAAATGGTACTGGTCTTCTGTCTTTCAGTTGGCAGTTTTCCTATTGCAGCTTCTTAAATATTCTTATGAAGATTATGAATTAGCAATAGTGAGACCAACAGCAAACAGTATTTCTATGAATGTTTCTAAACTCTTCCATTACTTTATTGGATATTTTCCTTTATTGAATTGTCCAATTAATGGTGGTTGGTTGTTGCCAATCACCGTTTCTTTTAATTGTGCTTTGTTTTTGTGGCACCTTTATTGTTTGAAATTTTTTTTTCTGTTTTAACAATCTCAATATAATGTGATGCTTGCAATCTTCTTAATTTTTCTCTCTAGATTTCTAGAGAATTGCCCATAACTCTTATTGCCCTTATTCTCTGGTTTTTGATGCATTATGCCAAATCTTTTTTTGTTTTCCAATTATCAAAGTAGCTGCATTGTTGCTGTGTGTTGTGTACCTGGGTTGGTGTATGAATGCTTCCACCTTGCTGTGTGGTTTTTCTTTCATTCATTCTTTGTTTCTCTGATGTATTGCCTTCTTCTTTATTATTTTCATCATATATTTATCTTTGTTTTCCTGCTGCTGTCACAGGGATGGCCCTATATTTTTTTGTTCAGATGTCCTCCATGCATAAAGGCATTTAAAATGCTAGGAGTGCCATTTCATGTTTGACTTCACTGGATCTAGTCTGACTGCTACTAAAGCGGTTTTCTCCCCTCCACCACACACAAGCTGGTCTGACTGCTTCTTGTTTCAGGTCTAGCAGCTAAGTAGCAACCGCATGAAGAATTCTTTTGCCTTGGTGAACCGGTCTTGTGGAGGGATATGAGGGTGGGAATACAGGATTAGTTGCCACATTAACAGCTGCATGCTTCGGTGCTAGGGAAGTGCATAGTGCTGTTCTGCATTTCCTTCTGCTTTGGTCTAAACCAAGTCAATATCCAAATTAATTCGAGAACTGGGAATGTCACTATTCCCTCTGTGACTTCTGAATGCATCTCTCCTTCCAGAAAAAGTTACGAGTAAGGTTTGTTAGCGCCATGTTGGGTTTCTTTTTTTGTTCTTGGCCATGTAGCAATGATTGAAGATTTTAGATATCTTCTCTAAACTTACCCTGGGAGCTGGATACTCAAATGACTCAATTAGTTTAGTCTAGTTTCTGTCTATAATCTTGAAGTGGCAAGAGTTGCTGCACCATTTCTATGGTTTCCTTCCTCTCTGAATCCGTTGAAATTCGTTGGATATATCCCATGCCCTGATGTATGAGAATGAAGTGTTCCAGCAAGTTCATAGAACTGTTCCTTTATGTAAATGTTATTTGTAGATATTCACACTTGTTTTCCCTTTTCTGTTTCTTCATGGGAGAGGTAGTATGTGAACCTGGGAAATACCCAGGAAATAGCTGACATGCTGATTCTGGGCTCAGATTTTGTATGAGGAAGAAGATGACTGCTTGAAGCTAAAAGATTCATCTAGGATACTCAGCAGGCTCTTTGCTTCCATAGACAGGCCAGATGGACAGAGGTTATGGAGCAGAGTCTTGGAAGAAGTTGTAGGAGGTTCCACTCAGACTTAGCTGCAGTGCTCTCAGCAGCGTTCTGTAGCAAACCACTTGATAAAACTTAGTGAGTTGCTCAGGGTTGTGCAGGCAGCAAACAGCAGTTTTCTCAGTAACAGGATTAAGAAAAAGGCAAAAGTGCAGAGAACTGTGAAAGAGAGTGAAGAGCGATCAAGCCTTCCCAAAAGCCTTCCTCAAACATCTCTGGAAAGCAAGCAGGTAAAAGCACACAAGCAATAAGGACTGTAGGAGGTATTGGGAAAGGGGCATATTAAATATATGAAGGAGAAAGATTTGATTTGTTTCTGTTACATTCCTGTTACATTTGTCCCATTGGAAAAAGACAATAATATTTCAACAATTTCTCCTCTTCTTAAGTAAGGTCTTTTTTTTTGATAGGAAGCAAAACCAAAGTGCTGAATTTTTGTATTGGCACTGTCTATTTTGTGAAGTTAGGCATCAGCTGCTTGTTAAAGAAGTTGCGAATTTTTTGTATATTGTGCACAATTGAAAAACTTGGGGACACTGAACTAATCTCTTTCTCTTGCTTTATTTTGCGCAACTGGACAATATTCTGTCCAGAAAAACAGTTCAGAGAAACAGGAAGTTTTTAGGCTTACTCTAGCTTTTTAAAGGTTTGTGTCGTTTTGTACAACAGCTGTTTCCATGGTTATTTTGTCTTCACCCAGTAAGCATGCTTCGTATGAAATTTGGCCTTGTTGGAGTTCAGCTGTACTCTGAGACCACTGGGAATTTGTAGTGAAATAGTGGTTCTATCAGAATTTCTGTATTTTGTAACTAGAGAAAACTTATGGTACTCAAAGAACTGCATCAAATTTAAACTTTAGAAGAAAACAGTGGAGTAACCTTACAATCTTCAGAGGCAAGTGTAAATATTCTGTCAGTGGTTTTAGGTTTCTTTAAAATGTTCTATATTTGCAGCTTGGGATCCTACTTATTATTTGAGTACGGACAACAACTTCTTTGTGGTGCATACTCTGATCTTTGGAGTTCTGTTTGTATATCCATTTAATTTTCCAGTTTGTTAATTATTATACTGATTTAAAAGCACTACATAGTTTTAAAAACTGTTGTGGAACTATCAGTACATTTTAGACAAGAAATGAGATATAGTGAAGGGGTGATTATTGCAAGCAGGAATCCAAACTGAAACTAGTTCATGATGCTGGCACTGATTGAGTGGAACTAAAAGAACAAAACAAAGCTGCCAAAATATTAAAAATCAGTGAAGACAGTTTTGGTAGCTGTTTCTTCAGAATCCAGTGTTTAAGCAGCAGATGCCCTTTATTATTTTGGTGGTAGGTGTGTAGAGACTACTACGCTTGTTTATTTTTGAAGACAAGGGTAAACACCAGGGAGAGGAGGAAGGGGGTAATACTTTTGAAAACTGTGTTACTTTTCGGTCACATAAAAGAGGGTCAGAATTGTTTGGGAGCACCAACAAGCTTTCTAAATCTACCCCTTCTCTTGGTGACAAGTGTAGCCAGTGACTTCGTAATATGAATATATTTTGTTTTAGCACAAAATCTTTTGTGATGGAATTGGATACTGTATGTTAGTTTCCAGATGGATTTGGATTTTAACGGGAAGGCCAAGGCTTCCCTGGACACAGGGAACTGGACATCAGGGGTGTCCAAAGAGAGAGAAAAGTGAACCTTTCTGTCTCTGCTGGTGGCACTTCTGCTGATAGAGAGTAGAATACTGTTGGCCACCTTTGCTACAAAGGCACGCGGCTGCCTCGCATTCACCTTACAGCTCATCTCAGGGTCCTTTTCTGTAGAGCTGCTTCCCAGGGAGTGGGCCCCAGACTGTCTTGTGGCCCAGGGTTAGTCCGCCCCAGATGCAAACCTGTGCCTGTTTTTGTTGAACTTGATGAGGTTCCTGTAAACCTGTTTCTCCAGCCTATTGGCACACCTCAGAACCCTCCAGTGTAATGAGTGCTCACCCCACTTCAGGATTCTGTGCACACTTTTACTGAGGGTTCACTGTGTCACATCACCCACATTGCTAAGGCACCATTGGTCCCATATTGATTCTTGAAGATTTCCATCTACTTACTGGCTGCACACTGAACTCTACCGCTAGTCACGTCTTTGCATCCAGCATTTTTTCACTTTACTTTTAATCTACTCATCTAGCCCATACCTCCCCAATTTAGTGATAAGGAAGCTGTGGAATATTGTGCTAAAGGCAAAGTGCACGTCATCTAAGGCCCCACCCTTGTCCTCAGTATCCTTTGCCTCACCACAGAAAGCAATTGGGTTTGTCACACGTGATTTGCGCTTGGTAAATCTCTTGATTGCTCACAACCTTCTTAGGGACTGAAGTGATGCTCACTGGCATATATTTTTCTTTCCTGGCCTGGACCTTGTTGGAGTCAGAAAAAGCTTGGGAGCTTTTCCTGCTCCTCTGGCTGTTTGCTTTACCCTCAGAGCTCCACAAAAAAGGCTTTGCCTGTGTACCAAGCTTGTGGGAGCATTTGTCTCAACTTCTGAATGAGCTGAGAACACCAAAGAAATGAGGAGATGTTGTTTAGTGTATCACAGAATGTGTAGTTGTAGTTTTTAGGTTTTGCTATGTATGTTGTATGGAGCCAGCATGGAGATTTTAGGGTGTTGGCTGTTTCTTCTTCATCTTCTTCTCTCTTATCCTTCTCTTCCTTTTTCCCTCTGACATAAGTTCCTTTGACTTGTTAATTGGTAGATGGAATTTAGTGTAAAGGACACATATCAATAAGGCTGATATTCACTGGTTTTGGGAACAAAATAAGATGCGTAAAGTTTTCTAACTGGTTGATAATAGATATAAAAGCTACCTGCTTCTGGTAGCCATTGGCCGTTCTGTCCTCGTGTTCCTGGAGGTCACAGCACAGTCTGTGCCTCTGAAACTCTGATAAGAACCAGAAATAAACAAGCTCTGAAACAGCAGAAAGAAGCCTCATCTCATCCTTTTGGGACATGGGACACTGAAATAAGGAACACAGCCGGGCCAGATGTCAGGGGAAGAACACCAGCCCCCTGGCAGACCTTCTTTCTTGTTGATGCTCTTCTGCTGCCAATACAGTCTGAATAATCATTTATGTTGGCTTTCTGTTAAGCTTTGGGATTTTGGATTCCATGATAGCAATTACAGTACTGCCTTCAGTCAAGGTGGCATTTGACATTGCAGATGAGAAACTCAGTGTGATTTTCCTTTATGAACACTACAGTATTGGGTACAGCTTTTCTCCTCCTTTTTAATAAATTTAAGAAAATTCAAAAAACTTTTTTTAGGGGTCGTAAAAATGATAAGGATGTTTTAACCATGTTGTTTCATTTACCAAAATAATACTACAAAGATAGATGGCATGCCTGACTGTATTTAGAGACAACAGCCTTGATCACTAGGGACAATGTGAAAATCAAATTTTGGTCTTGTTCAGTCTGTTACTGGAAGACTCCTTCTGGCAATTATGGTAGATAATGTGAATTAGCTTCTTCCACTTGTATTCTTTCACATTTGTAACCTGACTTAATAAGGCAAGTAGAGTCAATCTTTATATTTAGTGCAGTCCTTGATAAAAATATTCTGAAGTTATGTTTTTAGCTTAGTATTTTTAAAGCAAATTTTTCATCTAGATGAAGAGTGTTGCTTATTTGGGATCTATTAGATTTTATGTACTATTCAAAGAATAAAAAACTCATAGTAAACCACAATATTGCATCCAAAGCAGTTGCATCTTACATTTAGTGGGATAATACTGAAAACTGTGATGCAAGTAGCAAATAGCAACATAATATTACTATTGGATTGAAAAACTAAACAAAACTCTTGGATGACTAATTTTATAGCCTGAGCAAGCCAGAGTAGTAAAAGGTTGATCAGAAGTTAATGACTAAATCTTTCTGCATATAAACTTAAGTACTGGATTTTGTGTGTGTATATATATTTATGTATATGTAAAATATGTATAAACACATATAATAAATTTAACTCTCAGTAAAAAATCAAAATCAAACATCCTGTAGGTATATATTGAAATAAATGGTTTATCAGTCTGTGTAGAAGAAACTACTGATTTTAAGAAATTTACTTGAAAACAATTATTTGCTTTTTACTGCTTTCAAGCAAGTCATCAAGCAGTAGAAACAAAAATCTTAGTATTTTTGTCAGTATAAAATTTGAAGGTGTTGTCTGCTGTTTACATGTGATGAGTTGTTTAGGAAAAAGCAAAAAAATAAAGCTCAATATCTGCTGCTGCAGTGTGGAGTTCCGAAATGTTCAAATTTTTTTATAATATATCTAATTTTATACCTTCATGTCTTTGACACTTCTGTATTTGCAAAAACTGCACTTTCACTTTGTTTCACTTTGGTTGTAGTGGGGTTATTTGAAGTTAGCGAGATTTCCAAAGCAGATACTGTATCATTGTGCATCTTTTTTAAGCTGATTCTCTCAATTCCAGGTTGCACAAACTGTTTTGCACACAACCAGTGCTGTGAAATTGTGTGATATCTCGATTGAAAAAAATAATGGATTTATTTTAAGAAAAGTAATCATTGTTCATCAGGCCACTTATAACCTATCTTTTTCCATGTCGTCCTCTGTGTAAAGATCATGGACAATAATGATTTGCTTTTGAACAGAAGACTCTGTCCAAAATAATGTTTATATAAATAATCTTTATATATAGTAATGGTATGAACTGGGCAAGTGTAATGAAGACTTAAGTTCCAGGAATAGGCAGATGCTTATTGCCTTGCAGAGGGATACTTAGCTGAAGTTACCACTACCACATAAGAACACCTTAGAACTAAAGGGATTTCTTCTCTACCCTCCAAAAACACTGCTCTCTAGGTATGAAGAAACCTTTTTAAAA
Source organism: Vireo altiloquus (assembly GCA_013396875.1). NCBI lineage: Eukaryota > Metazoa > Chordata > Aves > Passeriformes > Vireonidae > Vireo > Vireo altiloquus. Next base: position 605,217 of record VZRF01007802.1, read on the forward strand.
ACATTTCCCGTGCAGCTGTTTCTGTAGTATCCATGAGCTCTACCTGCACATTTTTATTAGAAACATAAAGAGATGACCACTAGATCTTATTCTTGTGAAGAGAGATTCATTTAATGCATATGGATAAATTTCTGTACAGATAAATATGAGATGCTAGAATGGTAGAAATTGTTCTCAAAGCAAAGCTCATGTTTCTTAAAGTTCATTCAGTGGAACCAGGTTTTTTTAGCTGTGAAAAAAGAAAAAAACGCTGAAAAGAACTTTCAGTAACTCATTGCTGCAGGAAAGTAAAAAGCTTAAGATGCTTCTTCAGCAGTAGTCACAAATGAAATACGCAATAAGTTTCTTGATTTAGAGCATGTGACCTCATTATTTTTAGCTATATAGGAGAACAGACCTTTTTTTTCACCTGCTAAGGATTCTGGGAGCTTCCCCCTCTCTCCCCTTTGCCACTATTTTGCACCAGAAAAACTTGAAAAAGATATAGTCTGTTTATCCAGAGGCTGAATGTAGAACGGTCTAGATTATCTCATTGGCTTGAATTCAAGGTAGAGTTAGAGGGATTACTTTATCCTCTCACTTTAGATCACCTTAGGCAATCCTGTGAAGCCTGGCCCTGTTTCAATCACCTGAGGTGATCCAAAATGTTTTTATCTTTTTATTTGGACAGAAGACAAGACAAATAAATTAGCTTGGATACAAGTCAATATGGATTGTTACAAAGGAAAAAGATCACTTCCTTGGAATTTGTATTAAAGATGAGCTTAATTATGTCACTTTTATAATCAAGAAAGTACCAGAAAGGGGGGCTTGCATCTCTTATTTTCCATTGCTATCCAAGATGCTCAGGTGCCTCTTAAATATTTGACCAAAATTCCTTATCTTTTAACTAGAACATCATTCAGAGTGGATTCTAATGCAAACATGTTATCAGAAAGAGTGTGCATCTGTAAAGGTGGCCTCTTTGTTTTTCATAGCAAGATAAGTACTTGGGCCATTCAAGAAAAGGTTACATGAAGTGAAACTTTCTATTCCTTGCTAATAGTTCTGCTGTATAATAAAGTAGCTGCCAGCACTGGAAGTAAAGATTAGTAAAATGAAGGTCAGTTTAAAATTAAACATTTCACTTCCTAATTTCCTGTCATGATCAGCAATGGTGGCAAAGCAGGTGTGAGAGAGGAGGAAAAAATAATCTTGACTCTTGACCCCAGGCTGAATTTTACTCTGTTTACTTGAGAAGAAAGTTTGATATTGAAAATATTTACCATTTCTTACAGAACTGTAAGTGTTAATAACAAAATTGGTCTTTTTCTTGCAAAAAACTCAGTTGTATCAAAATACAGAACTTTTTTATTTTTAGTTATATTAGAGATTTTATAGTAATATTCTGATTATTGCAAACAGTAGTGTTTTTGTAAGGGAACTTGTTGCTCTCTGGATAAATACTAAATTTGAAATAATGTGCACAGTAACTTTCATTCTTTGTGGTTACACACTATAATGTTACATATTTTAAGAAAATGTTAGCGTGTATTTTCATTTAAATGTTTGCACTTCTAAAAATGAGTTTCAGGAATAGTCAAAACTGCAGTAATAGTAAATACAGATGAAAAATTATTGTCTATCCATTAGAGCCTAATCCATTACTCTGCCTTGTATAGCTGTAGGGGAGTAGGGGAAAATGATCCCAAAAGCTTTACTGTTTCATGCAGTATGAGGAACAGCAACAAAACCCAAACTCAGTACGGTTAGACATGATTGTGTTTCAATTAATCCAACTGTTAAGTAATTAGGCTATTTGACATCTGAAGTGTGCATTGAGTGGAAAAAGAGGTGGTGAGGTAGTGAGGAGACAGATGGACTCTTGCTTGCAACAGAGTTTCCAGCCTCTGACCAGGAGGGATCAGCAGGAATACTGCACTTACCTAGAAGAAACTTCATTGGCCAAACTTTCTAACTCGTAACATTAATTAACATTACCTTTTTTATTTATTTAAAAGATTATTAGTGTATATTTAAATGCTTTATTATTTAAGCTTTCTTTGGGAAAAAAATCTAAATGTAGAACAATAAAAGCAAAATAGACTGTGTAAAGTCCTTTAAAAACTTTTTTTTAAATCCCAAGAGTTTCCTTGAGAGTACTGCAGTAAATTATTGTGTAAATTCACCACCATTAGTTTTCCATAGTGTGAAGTAGGAGTGGAGCTTAGGGTGTTGTTTTCTTTTGCCTTTTTGGGCTAAGGAAGGAAAAGGACAATAGGATAAGAAGAAAGAGGTTAAAAAGAGACCTTTAGTATTGTTAGGAAATCATGATATGCAGAACTCAGAACCTTGTTGACATGTCTTTCAGATGGTTGCTTTAACTTTGGCAGATAGGAGAATGTAACTAGATAGTTGTTAATGGTTTATTTCACAATTGTTAAATATTTCTCTGAGTAGTGTAACATAACAATTTCACTGCACTGAAATTGGCACTCTGGTTGGTACAGCTTTCCAATTTTACTTGTCATGCTAGTGAAGAGACAGTAATTTGAAACCTAAAATAATGTTTTTAATCACTTGACAAAAGTGACACTCACCTTAATTATAGAAAGGTTTATATGTGAACATATTCCATTTGCTCTCAAAATGGAAGTCAAATTAAAAGGCAGATGTGTGGAATTAACAAAATTAAACTTGACATCTACTGTAAATGCAATCCCTGACAATTTTTTTAATGTGAGCCCAGAGAAGGCATTAAGAAAAAAAGACAAACCTAATAATTCAAACTACCAAAATGGCACAAAATAGTTTGATTATTAGTGTCGATTAGGAACAGGTCAGCTACCGTAACTTTTTAATGGACAAATGTAATTTTATAAACAGAGTAAAAGAATTGTGAGCAAAGAAACATGGTTTTGTTTTTAAATGTTACTGTTCTTTCAAAGTTCAGATTATTCTCTTGCAACCATTAAATCTGAAAATAATCACAAATTATAATCTTCCAAAGTGGTATCAGTCTATTGGATGCTACTGTAAGACCTAAATCATATTTTGCTGCAGCTTTAAGATTGACAAGCAGATGATTCCAGAGCCCGGCCTTCCTAGTGTTCTTTATTTCCTCTCGATCTGTGTCTCCAAACTTGAAACCACAATTACTGTGAATTCTGTGTGGGAATTGTGAAGAGAGACAAGTGTCTGGAACGGGAGCTTCTCCCTGAAGTAGGAGGATGGTGGCACCCAGAGCCTCATGAGTGGAAACACTTGTCCGCCGTTCAGTGGCAGAGGGGGACCAGGAAGAACCTGTCATCTGGGCTTGTGGAGTAACTCTTGTTTTGCCCTGAACCAAACACACGTTACCTTACTGCCAGTTGCAAGTTAAAACTGACAGCACTAGTTTAAATCCAAAAAACAAACCTACATTACTTTGGTCAATCATTTTTAGAGAAAGATGACATGTCAAGACTGAAGATCATGCTTAAAAATGGGTGTGGGGCAAAGGTCTGAAAGATTGTCAGATGGATTAGGCAAATAAGAAACCTATTGAAGCTACTTTTTAGTAAGACATAATTGTGTTTGTTTCTGGAATAAATAATTGCTGTGGATTGTGGATTTCTAGATTTTCTGTGTGAATGATCACGTTAAGTCACGTAGTCTCAGCACTATTAGCCATAATGGCGTGTGGCTTAGACTATCAAAATGTTGCCTTGATTAGGAAGCAGACACCAAAGAAAGAAAAAGCAAATAAGCATAAGAAAGCAAATTCTTTATGTACTACTTTTAGTACTTGGCTGTATACTGTGTAAAAAGCATTCCATGTGAAAAATAGACAAAACCTAGTCAAAAACGCAAGCAAACAGATGTCATTGAGGTGATAGTTTTGCTATCTGTAAAAGCTGAATCACGCACATATGAACTTTCACCTTCGTGTGTCTTCTCTCACCTGATGAGCCTCTGCAGTGTACTGTTGGAGCTTACAGACACCCCTGTACTTCAACTGTAGTTGACTTTACTGAAGAAACTCCCAGCTGTGGAAAGAAAATTACTGTATGTGACCACAATGCTACATTAATGCATTGTATGTACGTGACCTTAGTAATACACTGCAGAAGTCCTTGTAAAATCTTAGACCTGAAAGCTAAGAAGTGATGATGGTGAGACAAACATAGAGTATCTATAGTGGTGATAAACAAAAGTGGTTGAAACTGATGAACTGGAACAGCTGCTGACATGGAATAAACATCCTTTATCCATGTGTATGCACACAGTATATACCCTACCATGCCTAGCACAGGTCTGAGGCCTGTGTTTCTCTTTAGCCTTTAGGTAACTGTCCCTAATTCCTTGAAAGTCAGTGAACAGTGCTATGCCAGTTCAGCCTGGAAGTTTGCCCTACCAATATAGGGCATGTCAGCTTCTTTTAAAGGGTTTGGATAGCTGAGACTTAAACACCAGCAGTTACACAATTTCTTTAGAAGGCTGGTTTGTTCTTTCTGTTAAAAGTGATAAGTATTCACCCTGCAGCTAACTTTAGTAAGACTAGAGAGATCTTCAGTAAGTCTCTGAATCTTCTAAGAAATTAACATTATGAATAAAATTTGAAAATAAGCTGTAAGTGGGGTTTGGATTTAAATACCTGAACTATTTTCATAGTGACCAACTGCATCATATTTGTGTATGTTTGGACATTATATTAAAAAATAGTTGGTTTTTATGTATAAAGAACTTTAAAGTAAGTTTTTTTTTTTCTTAGGAGTTATATTGCTGAAGTCCCTTCAAGAAGTGTGGAGTTAGGGAAAGTTATGTTTACAGGCAGCAGAAAGGGTACCATCCTGATGATTTAATCCCTTTGAATGTCTTGAAATCCATAATACTATAAACCACTAATTTAGGATATAGAAGAATTGGGCCAATATCAGTTGTACTTCCTGCAGTGTACCAAGTTGTACGAATTTTAAGAAATCCTATTAAAATACCAAACGAGATTTGAATCTCTGTACCCATATGCTAAATTGCAAAACTAGAGCATAGGACAAAAGGTCACTGTTTTATTTATTAGAGTTATAGAGCTTTCTTTGTTAATTATGCATTCATCCAGCTCTGAATATACATCCATCTAGTTTAATTAAGTCATTTAGAGTGCTTATCCCATATTTAGAACTTAAACTTTTTTGAATGATGTGATTAAGCATAATGGGTTTTTGACATAAAAAGACCATCATTAAATGCTATCTTCTGTGTGCATATCTTCCTTATCACGCTTGTTGTGCTCTGCAGAAGTTTTAAAATGTATTTCTGAGTGTAATATGTGGAATCTTCTTTTTGTATTGAAATGTAGATGTGCAATGGGATCTCATGTTTTAGTTAATTGTTGCATTTGCCAGGTCTTTTTGGTTTCCTTTTTTTCGACTGGTGTGTCTCTCCTATCTGTCTTCCAAAGAATTTATCATAGAATGCTAGAATGGTTTCAGTTGGAAGAGTCCTTAAAGATCATCTAGTTCCAACCCCTGTGCCATGGGCAGGAACACTTTCTGCTAGACTCAAAGCCTCGACCAACCTGGCCTTGGACACTGCCATGGTTGGGGCATCGACAGATTTTCTGGACAACCTGTTCCAGTGCCTCACCACCCTCTCACCTACTATCTCATTTAAACTTAATCTCAGTTTGAAGCCATTCGCCTTTGTTCTGTCACTCCATGGCCTTGTAAATAGTTTCTCCCTGTCTTTCTTGTAGGCTCTCTTTATGTACAGGAAGGCCACAATTATCTACTGCATTTACTTACTATGAGTCAACAGAACAACAAAATCTACTCAGTTGTGATTGAGATTTTTTTTTTTTAAATAGTGTCAGTTCAGCATTTTAGTTTTGTGGATTTTGTGGTTTATATTATCTATTAAAGCATTTCCTCAGCTTTAAGAGAATTGATTGACTTGCAATGCATTTTTTTTTAATTGTGGTGCTTTAATTAGACTTATCTACATACTAGTATGTTTTCATTTTTCCCAGACTCAAACACTAGAAAAAAGCCAGTACAGCTTGTAAATCTTGCTAAGAAGCTTCAACTAGGAAGAAAACAGAATTTTATCTCAATGTTCCATTAAACTTTTAATGAGGAGGAATTAAGTAATTCTGATTACTACAGTTTTGGTCGGTGAAACAGTCTCTCATCACAGCTGTGATTTTGGTTTTTGGTTTGCTCTCAGAAAATAATCAAAGGTGCTTTATATATGTGTCTTAATTTATATTATTTTTCATTGTCTATAGGATTTTTATAACTTTTTTTGAAAAAGTTGATTTTTTCAATCCTATGCCTAAAATGAAAAGATGAAATCTAAATAGTCCCTTTAGAGAAATTATCTGTAGCTCCTTCGTATTAAAAGCTAAAAAAGGGCTCTCTGCAAATCTGGTGTTCAATCTCTGTTTGTTTTCTAAATGTCAAACTGCAAGACGAGTTTATTTAAATACTTTGTTAGTGTTACTTGTTGACACAGTTGTCTGAGTTCCCATCAGGGTGTCATTTGATCACTGTTAGGAAAGGCGTAAATTAGACAACAACAAAAACTGAAAAAAAAATAGAGAACCTTAGAACTCAAACAGTTTTGGTGACCTATAAATACTTATCATCATTGTGTTTCACACTCTTGGGACTTGGCTAAAACATGCTTTCCATATTGGACTCGAGACTAGATTGAATTAAATTTATATAAGCTTTGCTGACTGCATTGCAGCATTGTGTTGGTCTTGTAGCTCAGATCAGTCAGGTTTTTTCCTGCCTTGCATTTTTAGATTATCATGCATGTATGTATGGCTATGTACAGACACACACCTGTCTATATAGATAGATTAAGTAGGTATGTGTATACATGTATGTATATAAATGCACTTACACTGTAACCTGTATTGGCACAATAACTGGAATCTTCCTGCTTTTTTTGTACTGCTGGTGGCTGCCTGTGCAGGTGGAGTTTTGCCTGCTGCATTTATGCCAGACATCAATCCCAAAATCCCGACAGCCCCACATGTGCTCCTGTGGCTGACTTTAGCTTCACCATGGGCTTTTCAAACAACCTTTGCCTCCCTGCCACTGCCCAAGTATCAGTTTCTGAAGTTTCTCTCCCTTTGTTTATGGGGAAAAGTAAAAGTATACTTGTGCCAATTATTTAGTGCACCTGTTGACCCACCTGTGACTTGACTGGAAAAAGGGACACCTTTTTAATTTTCCACCTGCTTTGATCTAGGGAAGAAATGGCATTGACGGTTGTAGAAAAAAACATGCTTAGATGAGTAAAACAAGGCTGTGTTCTGTCTCTTCCTGTTCTATCCCAAAGCCTGCTTTTTCTGAGGAGGTGATGGAGAACTTTTCACAGGGCGGGGTTGGGGGGAGGAGTGGGGAGGAAGGGATCTCAAGTAACAAAAGTGCACAAAAAGAGAATAGAAAAGAAAAAAGTTGCACCTTAACGGATGATAGTTGCATATGAAGTGAGAGATGAGGAACAGTATTTGAAAGAAAAATGCTCTAATGTTGGCTAAACTGAACTACTGGCCCACAAAATAATGGGGCCAGGAAAAATACTTGATAGCAATATACTGTAACAAACAAAGGTAATTTTTATTTCATCAGGCAGAACTTAGATCTGGTTAAAATGTATCAAACATTATAGAAACTGCAAGTGTTGCTCTGGAGACTTAAAGTTGTATGAATATAATATTAATTATTCATTTTCTATGTGTTCTTATTTACAGACCAGTCTTTCCATATGGGGATGGGGAAGTCTTGGCCTTGTGCTTTTTCTAGTAACTTTTGGACCCTTCGCTATATTTTACTTTGCATTTTATATCCTCTGCTTTGTGGGTGGGTAAGTATACTGCTTAGTGTTTTGTTTCATTTGCTGTGAAAATAAAATTTTAATGTATGTATTATCAAAAAGCTTGCTCAGAAAATCTGAAGTGGCTTTATGTAATTAATATTTCCACATTTGAGCACCTCTTTCTGAGCAAAATTTTTGTAATTGAAATCTCAATGTAGTTATTTTTAGTGGATGTTAGAGGACAAATGCTCACATTGATGCCAGGATGACTTTTTTCTTTTTCTTTTATACCCCTCTTGCACACACTTTTTATAGTTTTATGTATTCTTAATACTTTTAGCCTACATACTTAAAACTTTCCAAGTCTAATAACTGAGTTGAAACCCACTATACCATTAAGCCAAAAGACCAAACAATCTGAAAACCCCAGACACTAAAGTCCCTCTCCAAAACATGTTTTTGTAAACTAAAATAAACGCATTCAAGAAGAAGGTTCCTCAGAAGAAAAAGTTCACTTGAGCCTCTCATTAGGGAATCTTTGATAAATACACTAATTTTCAGGGCCTATAATTGTGTGTATTTCGGTGGGGGGGGAGGAGTGCATGCATTTTGGGGCATTCCACCTGGACAAAGTGCTGTACCTAAGGATCCTGAAATAAATACAGAGGTAAAAACCCCTTTTCCCCATAAAACGTGTTTTGGTTTTCATTTTAAGACCAGGGAAAGGCAACACATAAAAACAGTGGTAATTGCAGTTCATACTTTTATTACTGTGTCATTTCTTTTCCTGGGTACTTCTAAGTACTTATGTTTCCTTTTCTATAACAATCTCATTTTCCTACCTAAAGCACATGATTCACGTGAGTGGATGTTGCCCTGGGTGTGTGGAAATAATGCTACACTTTGAACAAGTAGGTCAGTTCAGCAGCTGTAGACTTTTCATGTGTTATCTGTATAAGCAGGAAGGAAGCAAACAGGTGAAGTTTAGTGCCATTATTTCGTTGTATATTGTGATGTTTGCCTTGTAACATTAAAACATTTTTAATGGCAGCTTAGAATGTCTTAGTGAGATATTCTTTTTACTTTCTTACTTGATACCGTACAGAATGTATATATATTCCTATATATCTCGGCAGAAATGTAATAAAGTTTAGTAGTCAGAAGTAGAGCTACTACGCTTGGGTTTCAACTGCATTAGGCTTGGTATTTCATCTCTGAGAAATCAGAGTAGTCAGTCTGCTAGAAAAGGGATTTAGATAAAGTAAAACTAACTTGAAATAAATGCTTTTGTCTTGTTAAGTCTTGATACAGGTGTTGTTGACATATTTTGCTGTCTGTTTGTCCAGGGCAAAAGTCAAATTTCATCCAAAGGGCAAGAGTGCATCTGCTTGCTGTTTGTCTTACCACTCCCTTAGTACTTGCAGTATGGAAAATAACATGGGATATAATGTTATTATAATTATAATATAATTTCTTAAGAGGTTATCCTTCATTATTGCAGAGTTTCAGTTGTTCGGCTTTTCAAAGCTAACAGTCAAAGTAGTGTCTCATAGAGCATGTCTGAAGTCAGCTACAGTTTGGCACCATTAAACTGCCTGAGCTCATTCATTCTCAAGTCAGGTCTCATATCTCTTTGCTGTGGTTATTTTGCTGCTTTGGTTCATTTTTGTAGCTAGTCAGTAAACGTTGATCTTATTAAAGATAAATTCATCTAGTGGTAGTATATCTGTTAAGGCAGAGTGTTTACTTATGTATATAGATGTGAGGTCTCAGCTCTTGCAGTAGAAAGTCATCACTTCATCTTGGCTAATGTGATCTGGCCCTTTTTTACCCTGTTAATCTTTTTCAGAGTGACACACTTACTGTAACATTCAGCACACAGAAGCGTGAGTGCTAACTAGGCCAAATGAGTTTATGTCTAAATTATTCTTGCCTGCTTTGTTTTTTTTTTTAATTAATTCCCTTGAAGTTTCAGAAAATGCTTGGTCATGCTTCTGTTAGAAACAAACAGAAATTGTTATGAAGTAACTTTTGCACTTATGATTAGCAATTATATGTCATAACATCATAAATATAAATTTAGAAAACAAAAGTTTAGTTTTGGTTCATGATTATAGTAGAAATATAGTTTTAGTTCATGATTATAATACTGTCCGTAATATTTTCTGTTCTCTGGAGCAAAATACAGTTTTAGACATGGTTTTTTACAGTCGAATTTTTTATTGAAACTTGGAGTTCTTGTCCAATTCGTCACACAGTTTTTGAGGTTTTTATATTTCATTCAAAAAAGAAGTGGCCTGTATGAAAGATGTCTGACTTCCATTTACCAGAAGTCCAGCTTCTGTCCCATTTTGCAGTTTTAGCAAAAGAAAATGATGAATCACAGCTGGTCGCATTCTTAGTATTGACCTAAACATTTACATTATACACCGGTGAGCTTTGCAGGAAGACAATGGCGATGCCATATCTGTGTCAATGTAATCAATCTGTTTATACTGTTTAACTCCTATTATGTGCTAATTGCTTCTTTTTAATTTGCTCTCAACTCTGTGTTTGCACAGATGTCTTGAAGTAAATGTACTGTTGTTTTTCGTGGACATGGAAGAATACTGAAATCATTTGTATATATGAATAAAAGTTCAAAATCACAATTTCTCTGTATTTCATTTTGTTTTGTGTCAAGACTGATTTATAAAATGCTAGCCTTTTTCCATTCAGGATCTAGTAACTCATTCACTTAGGGAACTGAGCTCAAAAGCAGGAGGCTAAAGAAAGATATTTTTTTACTTAACCTGTGTAGAATATTACAGAGTGTTACTCTTCTTCCCTCTCCTCGAGTACTGGTGTAAATCTCTTTACCTGAGTGCTTCTAATATCTGCTTTTTCTACTAAGACTATTTCTTATCTTACTCTTTTTCCTTCCCTCTTTCAGTCATAAGAAAGTGTCCTGGTTTGAGTAAAATAAAAATGATGTGAATTGTGGTTTTGCCAAATACAAAAATTGAAATTTCTGAGATTGTTAATTGCTTTGCCATTTAAAAGAATTTGCTCTGTCATCAAACCCTGTAATTACTGATAGTCAATCACATCCATATGTATGTGACTGTCTGGCTCCATTAATGACTGTAACTGCTGAGCAAATCAGGAATGGTCCTGGAGCTGCTTTTTGGCTTTCACAAAGCATTCGGCTGAGACAAGTTACTTTCCAGACTTGAGGGGAAAATTATAATTTGTGCCCTTAATTTTTCTATCTTTTACCTTTATTCTGTTGTTAATCTGCCCTTGAAAAACAGCTGGCATCCAGCAGTCTTTGGAAGAATTTTTTAAAAATTAAGCAAAATACAGTCTTTTTCTACTGTAATCATTTAGAGAAGATGAATATGATTTCTCGTTCATATATTGAGAATTGTCTTAATGAATTAAATAAGCATTTACACCAGAAGATTCAGGTTAGCTAACAGATGCCCTGAGTGGTCAGACTATGTATCCTTTTCTAATGCTCACAAGGTTTTACATTAGAAAATAAAATGTATGAATTTCTGCCAGAGAAGAAGAAACTCTTAGCGTTTCTAGCATAAAACTGAAAATACCTAAAGGCATCTAAGAAGATGAACATATTTTTAAACCATATTGGTAGTATTAGTATTTTTGAATGAGTCATTAACTTTAAAAGTATGAAAATATTTGAGAGAAAACAGAGATGTGATCTATAGGTGGTTATTTCCAAGACTTCAGTCCTTTTGAATAAAAGACGCAGCTTGCCAATGGATGTTTGAAGTTAAAGTTGATTTTAGGCCAAATTTGAGTATTTCTTTAAAAGACAGCTGAGGTTTCTAATAGAAAAGTCATAGATGATCAAAAGAAAATGCAAACTTTAATAATTAAAAACAAACCAAAATATTAGTGAAACTAATATTGAGATTTTTCTAAGCAAGTTCTTGTCTGTGAGCTCTGATCAGTGTTAGGATTTTGAAGTTATGGGGAGCAGAAGGGCAATTAAACTTGCTTTTGTTTCTTGCTGTCATATGGCAGGTAAAGATAGCTGTAAGAGAATTAGAGTAACCAGTGAACTCCTCTTATGCATTGTCAAGCCTTTTTTCTTTTTTTTTTTCTTTTTTTTTTTTTTTTCTTTTCCTCTTTCATAGAGTTAACCTCCTAAGTTCTTAAATACTGAGCCTCTGGGGGACTTAAAAAGAAAATTTTTAATTTTGGGAATTAAAGCCATTAAATGGCATATTTTAGCTTGCATAGGATTTTTTCTCTAATCTTATAAGTGAGAGAGAGTATCATATATCAACAGCTATCTATATTAAAAGAATGTATTGCTTCAGCACATTTCAAGCCTGGAATAGCTTTGTTAGTTCCTGTGGTCACAAATGCTGGTCAGCTGGCCCTTAAACTGAATGCTTTGAAATTTGTGTAAAAAGCTGTGTTTAGCCATCCCAAGGCTAATCTATTTTCTTTTCTTCTTTGCTTGATATTTCAAAGGCTACATGCTTTGCTTATGCTATAATTGGGACAGACACTAGGTTTTCATCTATTTCTCAGTAAAACCACCTTGATGTTCATGTGGTTTTGTGCCCTAGTGTCATAAGCTGTAAATAAATTCTTGCTTTTATAGCAAGGGTGAGCACAATGTCTAAACATATGCGGTGCTTAGTTATGCTTGCTGCTTCAATTTATTCCTGGACTGTGTTTTTGTGGTTTATGCTGCAATCTCAGAGCCTACAGAGTTTATTTCTTCATAGTGTTGAAATAGGAGAATCTTCATATGCATGCAGCCAGAGCAACTTCTATATGTATGCCTCTTCCCGTGTGCTAATAATTCTGAGCGCAGGCAGTGTGCCATCACAGCAGGCTTACTGTAGCATAGACAGTGGTATCTGTGTGCTATCTGTGTGTGGTAAGAATATATCAAGACATGATACAGGACTGGGAAACTACATACTTGGTGTTGTGTCAGTTATTTTGAACAGCATGTTACAACAGTGTGAAAAAGCATGAGAGTAAACAGTGAGGACTGTCATATATTGTCATTTTATAACTTGCTCTTAAATATTTTGTAGAGGTGAGAAAATGTGGCTGTTGTTTCACCTGGTCTTTCTTTTTCCATTTTAGGGGTTTTGTGGTTACTCTTTTATTTGGAAAAAGCAATTCAGAAAAATACCTTGAGCAGTGTGAACATTCATTTCTCCCTTGTACATCAGTTGGGATCCCTAAGGTAAGGAAAGTTTTCTGGTCTTAACTTCCAGATCAGATTTTATAACTTGGTTAGAAATAATCAGTTTTAATCTAAGAATTGTGCCCATTTCTCAAGGTAAAATAGCCTGCTTTTATCTTTTGAGTCAGCTGCAATGTGTAAGTGAAATGCAGTCTTTTTTCTTTATGAAATACAATGTTTATAATAGGTTATAGAAAGTTTGTTTAAAGTATTTTTTCTTCTGTATGAGAAATGAGTATGATACGACTGGCTAATATAATCTGTGAGGAAATTACTAAACCGTTCCTTTCTGGACTACTTGTATATGTTGGTTTGTTCTGGCGGGTAGCTCTGTCTTACTTTTTTGTGGAAGATTGTCATGACTATTTAGGTGTCTTCCATCACTGGGTCTGTAGTCTCTCCACTTTTGGTAATGGTCAGAAAGTTGCCTGCCTAGCTAAGAAAGTCAAACTGTTACAAAATGTAGATTTGCAGTACTTCAAGGATGTAAGGGTTATCTTTGTTTCTCTTCAAGACCTAGCAAAAATTCTGGAAAGGCATGGATGAATACAGAGCAGCAGTGGAATCCACTTTTCAGCTCTTTTCTTTTCTGAATTCCTAACGGACGCATCATTTTGGTTGATGGACTTAAGTTCAGGGTTCCTAACTGGATAAATCTGCATCTGTTTAGTACAGAAAATGTTGTTAATAGCCAAGAGGTAGAATTTCTAGGAATTCCTGGTTTATGAACCAATGCATCTGTTAGCTCAGAAGTTTATATATATCTTGGCCTAATCCATTTGCACACATCAGAATAGAGCAAACCCAAAGATTGCTAATTATGTTAAGTTTAATCTCACAGCTATTCTGACTGAAGCATGCTGTTCTTTCTTAGCTATGTTACTACACTTCATACTGTCTGTCAAAGGGGGTGAGTGTTCTGCATTATCAGTAACACACAGAAACTTACCTTGTGATTCAGCAGTATGTTTTCTAATCACTGAACTTTTTCTGTGACTGATTCATAGCTCGTTTGGTAAGTGGCCTTTTCAGTCAAGTCTTTGAATCTTTAAAAATAAATCTGAAAGTATATCCTTAACTGTAAAGTAAGGTCATTGCTCCATATGAAAAATACAAAGGTTAAGGCTGAAAAAGGAGACGTCAGCAGTCAGCTAATATTTCTGTTCTGTTAATGAAACCTCATTTTAAATGGCTAAGATTCTTGGTGCTATGTAGACTTCAGTGCTTCTGTTATATAGGTTGTGGAGTGTTACTTATGTTCTGTGTTTTTAGAGCAGATTTAGAGAAGTTTTTCTGTCTTTTAAATTTCCTCTACATGTTGAAACTTTTTAAAATGTTAATGTTACTTTTTTTGCATTCAGTACGTCTGTATGCTCTAGTTGCTTTATAAAAGAATAAAATCTTGTGGAGTTTTTTGTGTAATCTTTGCAAATTCAGTAGTTTGACTTCTGATTTGAGTATGGACTATTTACACAGCACTTCCCTCAACTGACCTGTCTTGACTAATCTCTGGGTTTAAGTTTTGTAATATGAAGGTATTTTTTTTTTGCTGACTTATGAAATGCTGTTTGAAGCTGTTCACCAGATTAAATCTGTTTGTTTTCTACAATAGTGTTTTGCATTTCTCTTTTGCCACGGCATTAAAGTAGCATTAGCAAGTGCAGCTGAGCTTTTCAGTAGCAGTGCAAGTAGAGATGAGTCCCAACCAAACCCAAATGTGTTGTTTGTTTGTGATTCCTATGTGCTATTTCTGTATTAAATTTCTGCTGACTTGTGTGGAAAGTAATATTTTTAACTTGAATTTTTTTCATGTTTAAAACCATTGTGGCCCTAAGTGGTCTTGAACAATGAATATTCTTTCTAGTGGCTGGTATGTATAGATTCTACTTCTTCCATGAACCAAGTACAAACTGAATTCACCTGAACATGAAATTATTCTGTGGTAGTCTGAGGAGTAATCTGGTGGTATTGGTTCTTTATAAGATGCGCTTTTCATCAGAGTTTTATTCATAGTTTTGGGGTATTTCTGGTACGTAGAGATTTTCTTTATGCTAATATAAATGTTCAAATGCTTGATTGTACAGAAATCAAATGTTATACAGAGCATCAAAGTTGTGGCTGGATGTAATGCGTAGAATGTACCATACATTACAACACCAGAATTGGTGCTGATAAGTTCCCTTGATTGCTGAAGATTATACTTATTAGCAAATATATAATGAACACCTCACGTTAAGGAGAATACTTAATGTACATTTGATGGAAGATTGTATACCCAGGGAAAAAATTAGGCTTAGACTTACTTTTCTTCTTGCAAGTCATATACAACTTTTGTGTCAGAAACCTACTGGATGATGCAATAATGTGCTGGCTCTGCAAGATACATAGTTGTCTGCAGGCTTGTATTAAAACAGTGGTGAATGAAAGGTGAGTTTAGAGCCTTTTGAACTGTTAACTTGAATGCTACTTTCAGTTGAACTTACATATTCACTCCAACTTCAACAGAAGTGCGAAATGTGTGGTTCTTATAGTTGATGTCTCTAAGCTTCACCCAAAAGACAAAGAGTTTCTGTAGGCTGGGTACAATATTGCCAAAGAACAGTAAGATAACAGTGATAACTTAGAAGATGTAGTTGGATGTTGGAGGCCTGAATTTTTGAGTCAGTGGGTCATAGCCTTTGTCACAGATTTGATGCAGATGTGTAAATACCCTGTGCCTTGTCTACTCATGAAACCCTGTGACTGCAATTGAGGAAATAGTAGCACAGTCCCAATGAAGCATATTTCATATTTGACAGTTACCTAACAGTTTCAAAAGAGAACTTTAAAAATCCTTATTAGTGCAGTGAAGCAAGTCTGAAGTTACTCAGTCAGTGCTGTTAGATGCTCAAGGAGCCTCGATTTGTTTGTGATGCATCTCACTTTGTGGAGTCTGTGTCTTGCATTCCTCCCAGGTGCTTCCTACCTGCTTAAAATGAAGCAAGGAGGTGTCAAATGTACCAATAACAAGTGATACTCATTTTTCCTAACTAGTAATTTAATACTGGTAGAGTGCATCAGATAATTGTGAGTGAAGTGACAGTCAAGTGGGACAGTTGTCATGTGAGTTGGATCCTTCCTTGAAGTCTGTCTTCTGTGTCAGTGTCTGGAAGGCATACATAAAAACCAACAATGCTTTCCAAATGAGACTACAGTTAGCTGTTGTACCTATAGGGGAAGAAAAGCACATACTTTAAATTTTAGGTGTCTTCAGACATACAAAAACCAAATTAAGTTATACCGCAGGCACGTAAAGATTTCATTGGAGAAAAAGAATATAAAAATTTATTCTAACCTTGTAGTTGGCTCTGCTTTGAGCAGAAGGTTGGACAAGATGAAATCCTGAAATCCAGGTCAAAACCTGGATCCTGTGAGCATATGAAGTTTCAAATTTTTTACCAAGTAATCTTGCATATTCTCTGTATCCCTCTCTTTCTTGTGGCTGCTGCTTTTTTTGCTGCTGTATATTCCTCTATGTTTTCCAAATGTGGTTTTATGCATGCAGTCCTTCAAAAGCCTTTTGACAGTTTTGTCTGGTAATTTTTTTACTATGCTGTTCTTAGTAAAAATATTGAATTATTCTGTTCTGTATCATTTTGGTGGTTTTGACATGATCAGCACAAAAATACTTTGCAAATTCATTAGTATGTAGGTAGAATATACTAATTGTTTGAATGTGACCCAGTCTTATTTCTATTGAAGTAGCATTGAAGGTTCCCTTGTCTTGAAAGTTAAAAAATATACAGAATTGTGCAACAAAATATTTCTTTGTTGTGATACAGAGTTGGTTAAGTAGGAGGATGATTTTTTTTTCTGACCTCAGATATTTCACTGATTTGAATGAGAGGTATTTAGGGCAAGTCACATAGAATAGAAACCCTGGATATGTGGTTTATAATTCCTTCATTTATGGTTTTGGCAGTTCTTCTTTGTTTCCAATATAGTCATAGCTTTCTCTAGGTCAAAGAAATTACTGGCTTATTTGAACAATAGTGTAAGTTGTTGGGTTGTTACTTTTGTGAAAATAGAAGTTTACTGCCTATTTCATTGAAATTTTGTAGAAAGACTCTGCATTAGTCCACTTCAGAGAAGCACTGATAAAGCAAGTTCTTTTTTGGTATGTCACTTGCCAAATGTCAGCTCTCATGAGGTCATTCTTGGAGTTAACTGCTCTGAGTTGCAAATCCTTCTATAAAGTAATTTCTTTTCCTCCTCATCAATTACTTTCCAAAGGCTCATCTGTTGAGTAGCAGTGTACAAAAAAGTAATTTCTCTTCTGGCATAAAGAATAAACTGAGGTAGATAAAGAAAACAAAGGTCCAGCTGAAAATTATCTTCCTGAGATTGCACAACTGAGTTCACAAACACGTGGGAAACTGAAGTCTTGCACAAAAACTATCTTGAGTTGTTGTTGTGTCTCCCTCTTCCCTCCTTTTCTAACTATTTGAATTTCATTTCCTTCTAACCTGGTAATTAAGCAAACAGTTGCTCCTTTATAATAAGCAAGAAGTAGGTTTTCAGGAGTTTCTCATCATGATGTACTACACAGTGAAAAATACAGAAAATGTTGTTGCCCAGAGTGGTGGATGCCCCATCTCTGGAAACATTCCAGCTCAGGTTGAACAGGACTCTGAGTAACGTGATGTAGTTGAAGATGTCCCTGCTCATTGCAGGGATGTTGAACTAGACCTTCTAACCCAAATAATTCTGTGATTCTACGATGATATATTCTCTATAAATTATAATAATGTGGAAAATATATAAGGTCATTACTGGAAGTATACATATATATCATAAACAGTATAATTAGAGCTAAATCCTGCTAAGTTACATTTCCCAATCTCTTTTAAGTGCATAGAAGAAATGAAACGTGAAGCCAGACCTATTAAAATTGACAGAAGACTGACAGGTGCGAACATAATTGATGAGCCTTTGCAACAGGTAAGTTCTAACCAGGACTTTTTAACCTACTTTTGCAAGTATTGACTATGTAATACAGAAGTAGTTCAGTGGCAAATAGAATTTCAAAATTTTATCATATTTAAGAGTGGTAAATTAAAAAAACCATGGAAGATGGACCAGGATATTGGGCAATATTTGAGGATGTTTTCAGTATATTGTATTTTCTCAGTGTAGTGGTGATAAAAATGGTGTGTGCAAACCAGTCTGAAAAAGAAGTGATAAAAACAGTGTGTGCAAACCAGTATGAATTAGATGTTTCAGTGTGTGAATTTTATTGTTTCACTCCCAGTTCCCTAATGGTAAAGGAGTATCTTTCACTATGGTAACCTTTTAAGATAACTGTTACTGTGTTATCAGGCACAAAAATCTGTTGTATATTTTTTTGTTCTTTTTCATTAGTTCATTTTTTTTTCTTTCCAATTTCAGGTAATCCAGTTTTCCCTGAGAGACTATGTGCAGTATTGGTATTACACACTAAGTGATGATGAATCCTTTCTTCTGGAAATTAGGCAGGCTCTTCAGTATGCCCTTGTTCAGTTTTCTGCCAGGTAAGATTTATTTTTATTTAGATCAATATACTGTGGGTTGTATTTTAGTAGATAAGTGATTAAGTTTATCTACTGGCATAGTTCAGTGCATTTTATAGAAAGAACACTTAAAAATTGAGGATTATATTGTGAAAAATACAGTCTTTTGCTCTTCTCTTAGGGAAATTATAGAGATGATGGTGTTTGTAGTCACAATCTTTTGCAAAATGGCCATTTTAAAATTTAGATTAATGTCTAAAATCACTGAATTGTTTGAGTTTTTTTTTTCCTTTTTGCAACTTAAGTATTAAGTTTGTGAATCATGACCTCTTTGTATTCAGGTCTGTTTCGTGTACAAGGTAGGGCCACTCCCAAGGTAAGTCAATCTGAAAGTCTGAATTCAACATATGTATCACCTCAGATGATTTTTAGAAGTTGTGTGGCTCTTCAATATATGAGAACAATGGGTAATTTAAAAAGAACAGTAGTCTGGGGAATGAAATGGAATGTCACATATGCAATCCTCTTTCTTAACACAGACTGATTGAGAACAAGTGGATAGTTTGTTAATTACCCCTTATTTCTACTGCTGTTTCCTGACTTCCTGCTTCTTGATTAAGCAACTTGTCTGGGAATTTTACATCTTTAGTATGACTGATTTCTCAGCCCAGGGACCACATGCTTTTATATCCATATACTCGTTTATTGAAGTTCTTATTTCTGATATTCATCCCACTGTGCTTATTGTTACCTACTTTCTCTGCAGAAGAGGTTGTGGATCACTTTTTAGCAATTTTAAGATGCTGTTATCCCCTCCCTCTGTTGACTCGAAAATGTAGGTTAATGTGCTTTTCTGACAGCGAGTGTCAAAGATAGAGATTTAATACTAGGAAAAATTAATTACAATATAATCTTACTAGTAGTAAAATAATGACAATCCTAGGAACCAGTATTGAAATAGTGAGAACTATGCTAAATAAACTGTGTTACAGCAACCAAACTTAATGGTTGCATGAAATGGATCTAGCTACCCAGCTTCAGGGTTTTTGTCTGTTTGGCAAAGTTACTTCATTGGACAGTGTCAAGCACTGAGTTTGTGTCAAAGTAGGTCAAGTTCTAGCAAGTTTACTTTTCTTTCCTGCAGTACTGTAGCTCTTCAAAAATAGGCACTGCTCCTGTATAGTTGTGTTCTGCTGTACAAAGCAAATCAGTTTCTCAGGCCTGCAGCAGTTCTTCTTCTGCAGAAAAAATGATGTGGTGTATTTATAATGCCTGTAGTTGGATATAGCTGAAGCAGTTTAGATTAGTACTAACAGCTATAGTTTCATACAGCCTGTCAGCTTCTGGGGAGACTGAACACAGTGGGAATTTTTTGTTCCCTGAGAGCCCAAGCTTTGGGAGCCTGGTGAAAGGCTGCCACCCTGTGGTTTTGTGCGGCTCTGTCTTGAGGGGTTGGGGGATCTGGATCAACTGCCTTTTGGGACAGCTCTGTTCTCATTTACACGTCTAGATTTTGCAGTAGCCTTCCCTTTCTTTCAGAGTTCCTTGTCTCTTTCCATCTCCTCGAGAAAAGAAATAGTAGGTAAGGGAACAAACACAAAAAAAGGAAGTGTTATAGAAGGATTCCTGCTATAACAAAGTGGGCATCTTGAGAGAGGTCAGGCAATAAAATACTTAGTGCAGGGTAGAGCAAGTAGTAGCATCAAGATTCATTAAAGCTGTAATGCACAATCACATTTTTTGTTTGCCTAGTTAGGCACAGATATCATAAAAATATCTCCATCCTTTTCACACCACTAAGGAAGTCATTTTATATAAGTCTAACAGTGACTATTTTCTGATCTAAACCTATGTGTGTTGTTGGAAGAGTATGCTTAGTACCTCATATAAGCTGTGGAATCAATTGTTGATAATATTAGATTGCATTTAGTTTCAAGCAATGTGTATTTTCTCACTGGTGCGTATTCTGCAAATTCAGAAGAAAAGTATTTTGATTCGATGCCTTCCAAAATGGTAGGAAGTATGGCTAAAAAAAGATCTGGAGAGTATTTTAGTTTTACGTTGTAAACTGTTTATATCAGGACTTCTCACAGATATTTGACAGTGTCACAAATCAGAACACTATTCCAAATGCAAATGTTGACTTTGAACTAAATCAAACATAAATATTAATGTGGTGTAAGAGTGGTATTTTACAATATTTGGTTTTTCAGAGGATAGGCAATTAGGAGACTGATTTATTTCTTTGCTTTTCCATGTTTACTGTCAGTGTGCTTCTTGGCAGGAAGGAAGGAAAAGTAGAAATTTTTTATTGTTCTTTGTGTTGAGAATAAAATAATTTATTTCCATGGATGTCCTTTACTAATAGGTCAAAGGAAACAGACTGGCAGCCTTACTTCACTACACGACTTGTTGATGACTTTGGCACTCATCTTCGAGTTTTCAGAAAAGCTCAGCAAAGGATAGCAGAGAAAGGTGATCAGATGAAAGGTAACGTGAAATATTTTTTATTTGAGTCTGAGTAGGCTGGTATCTTCTGTGTGTGAAATATAGTTAACCTTCTTTAGAATTCAGGTTTGCTCTCAAGTTTCTAGTCTTGAAAAAAACATGGTTTTTTTATTTTCTTTTGCATAGATCAAGCTGAGGAACTTGTAGATACATTCTTTGAGGTTGAAGTTGAAATGGAAAAAGAAGTCTGTCGTGATCTAGTCTGCACTTCTCCCAAAGATGAAGAAGGTCTCTCAATATTATCTTCGGAGTAAATATTTTAGTATGGGAGACTAAATTAAAATAGTAGCAATTGCGTTTACAATATGAAATGCATTAAATCATAGCATGTGACTTTCAAAATGTGGTTATCTACCATACATATGTATTTTCTCAGGTCTGTACATACTAATGCTATAATTAAAACAAAGCATGTGCATATGTAAGTCTTCCTTCTTTCATTGGAAGAATTTTAAGATGGAAATATTTTTTTTCCTGGGAGGGAGGGAATGGTTTTGCAGATTCTTACTGCTCTTTGTTAGATGTGCCTTATCCCTATTCTGTAGTCTTCCTTCAAAAAACACTATCTCTTTTGGCAAAGTTTTGAAGGAGGGGGAAAAATGCTGTATATGTTAAGTAAGGAAAATGTATTAGGGTTAGGTTGTTGGGAGTTTTTTTGTCTTGGAATTTGACTTTTGTTGTCTTGGGTTTGAGGTGAATCTTTCTCATCGGTGCTGCTTATATTCCATCTGAAAGCTGCTACTGTGATGCTTGGACTGCAAGAGATATATGATTGTTTACTTGAACTCAAAATCAAGGATTTATATATGGGATTTGATGATATCTGGTAAGATATGAAGTAACAGAATATGAAATTGTGCTGAGGGTTTTTTGTTTGCCTTCTCTAGGATTCCTAAGGGATCTGTGTGAGGTTTTACTGTATATATTGCTACCTCCTGGAGACTTCCAGAACAAGATCATGCGATACTTTGTCAGGGTAAGTACTGACTCTAAAAGCCATCCCAGTTCTTCAGTTTAATGTCATAAAAATTTTTTTAGACCTAAACTGCTGCTCTTATTTTCTAAAATTGATCTAATTTAATATAAGGGTATTTTAAAAGCTGTAGAGTCTTGATAAGTATTTAACAGCAGTGAACAGTTTGTGTGAAATGTTTTTGAAGGTTCTTTCAGCTCTACCAACATGAGAAAAGCATTAGAAAATTGATGTTGTTTTTCTTAAGGTTGTTTTCTTAAGGTTGTTTTTTCTTGTTTTTCTTTTCTTTTTCTTTTTTCTTGTTTTTATTGTAATTACAAATTGCATTTGTAATGTTAATTGGAAGAGAATGTGGTAGTGCCTGTTAAATTTTTTCTGTAATTACGCTTCTGTGTTTTAAGCTCTACGCAGTGGTGTTTAAATTGTTGCAGTTATACTAGCTTTATGAATAAGTGTATAAAATGATTTATTATCCTTTGTTTTTTAGGAAATCCTCTCCCGAGGAATTCTTCTTCCGTTAATAAACCAGCTCAGTGATCCTGATTATATTAATCAGTATGTCATATGGATGGTAAGATTTAAAATATTTAAAATCAATTATATTTCCAGAACATTTTTGTATAAAGCTCTACTTGTGTTCTCTATAATCATGATGGATAGATGTCTGGTATAAACATTACCACTGGATACATTGGCAGAGATAGTGAACTTTATATTACATTTTATGCACACATAAACACACAGATATTGTATTATATTACATTATATTATATGTTATCTGCACTCTTCATTTTGATTGTTCAGCAAAAAAAACCCAACTGTATGACAGAATCTAAAGTTCACTTCTCTGACTGTTCTACTTGGCTGTTCGGGAAGTATGGCAGTAACAGTGGAAGTGTTTTCCCCTGACTGTTTACAGTTTGTCCTTTCAAGCTTAAAAGGCCTAAAAAAGGCCTAGTAAGATTTATTTTCTGGTAAGGAATTGCAGGGCAATTGTTATAGGACTGTTTGTGTTAACTCTAAATAATTCAGCTGAATGGGAAGAAACAAATTTTTTACTTTGATAACTCTCTAATGCACCTGCAAGAAAAGCCACATAACTTTTAAAAGTAGTACTACATAGTAAAGCTAACATAAATATAATATTTGTGCTTTAACTAACATTACTGATTCTTTGCAGAGCAAGTTAAAATTTACTCTTATACTTTATTATCCTTTATAGTTTATGAATCAAGTTTAATTTTTTCCTCCCCATCTTGTCTCTTTATTAATAAATTTTAGTCTTATAGTATACATTCAAATGCTATGCTGAAAAACCCTTCCATTTCAAAGTTCTTATTATGTATGGAATATAGAATGGATTCAAGTGCACATGTGCAATGTTTCCTTCTCTCCAGCCTCCTCAATTTTGTGCAAAGGTTTGCATGCTGCTATTCTACAGGAACCTAGCTTTAGTAAGAAAAAATATTGCTCATCTGGACTAGAATTCTCAATTTTTGATTCCTCTTTCCTCCTCTGTGCGTTCTTTATTTTTAACTTTACTTCCTTCTTTATTTACTGAGCACTGCCCCTGCCTGTGCCCAGAGATAGGATTCTGAGTTTTTTGTAAAGCTTTCTGTTATGATGGTGATGTCCCACATAACTAATTTTCAAATTTGCTTTCTGAGATGAAGAAGCAAATGTGCTGGGCAAAAGATAAGGAAAAAATTAAATACAAGTCTTACGAAATGGAGATTGTTGCAGAAATTAAGGTCAGAAGTAGAGATGAATGAAATAAATCCTGGTTCCTTTTGAAACCTTTGACATAGTCAGACTTGAATGAGAAAGCAGTTTCTAAAAAAGAGAAGTTTGATTCCAGGCTTCTAGGCATACCACAGTTCAGTACTAATTCTGTTGCAGTAAAATACAAAGCTTCAGTGTAAAATTAGAAGTTAATTCAAACTTCTCTCTTTACTGTGAAATTCACATTTTTACAAAACGTTTGAAGTTCAAGTATGGCTTGTACTATTACCTTTAAGAGCAGATTTCTAGGGAGATTTTTCCATTAACTTTGATCAATGGTATGCAGTCTTCATCCTTTCTGCTTCATGCAACTCATGTCAATGCGCCTCTGTGGTACAGAACAAGTATGACATTTCCATATCAAAGTGAGCATTTTTAAGAGTTGTGGGTGATGTGACTTTTTTGGCTTCAGATGGTAAAGACAACATTAGAACTCAACCCTCAGCACCTGTGTGCACATGCTGTAAAGCTGCCAGCCTTCCCCTGATCTCCATGCTGCATTCACAACACAGTTTCCAGTGGTCTTGGCAGCACAGCAGGCTTCCTTCACTTGCACAAATTCCTTTGAGTCTCTAGAGCAGGTTCACTCTCTGACAATACTGGTAAAATAGTATGTGTTTAAATAGCTCAATAGTATTTGCCAGGGTATCTGAATTAGGGTTCCGGGGAGGAGTAATTTGCTTTTTTTTCCCCTCAGTAGGTTATGATTGCATTGTAGAATGTTTTAACTCTTTTTGTAATTCTGTATCTTCAGAAGCCATTACTCTGGGAACCTGTGTTATTTGTAGGGGATCTTGGTAAAGCTGAAACTTTTCAGTGGTCTCACCATTTTCTGCCTCCTTAGCTTAGGAGATAATAGCAGAAGAAGGTAGATTGCATTTTGGAGATCTTCATTAAGGAGGTTGATAGACTTCCCACGTGTCTGTGTTGTACGTCTTGAGAACAGAAAGTGATGGTGTGAAATAGGTTTTGACTGTGCATGCTTTTTCTTTCTTAGCCCATGTAAAAATTCAGTACCAAAAGGAAGATTTAGAAGCATCAAAGAGTTTTCAAAATGCTGCTTTGCAGTGCTGTATCAAACTAATTCACCTGGAGGGAAATCATGTCTTGTGCTTTTGGCTGTTTTGCATTACTTACACTGCAAAACTTTGTGTTTCAGATTCGTGATTCCAACTGTAACTATGAGGCCTTTATGAATATTATTAAATTAAGTGATAATATAGGAGAGTTGGAAGCAGTGAAAGATAAAGCAAGTGAAGAACTGCAATATCTTCGATCTCTCGATACAGCAGGAGATGGTTAGTGTTTCACTGTTTTGCAAAGTGTGAAATGCATTTACCAGCATGATCTCTGTATAATATTGGAACAATTAGAAAATAAAAGCTCTGATGTGTCGTAGCATAAAGTATTTTATTTAAAAAAAATAAATTGCATAAGATGTGTTAAAATAACGAATTTTCATTTTTGTGTTTTGCTGGTTAGTGTGTGTTTGATTCCATTTTGTAAATATAGAGTATTTGATTAGCTGTGAAATCAAAACTGCCTGACTGGTGGTTCTGAATTTCAGTAATATTTAAGATATTAATGGTAGTCAGTTAACTATTAATCTGAAAAAGGGAAGAGGAAAATATTTCTTTGTGTTCACTTCCATCATTGAGGTATTTAAACTGAAAAAACTCCCAAGACTTTATTTAGTCATCTGCACTGCCTAATTGTCTTTTTTTTTTGCTTTCAGATATCAACACTATAAAAAATCAAATAAACAGTTTATTATATGTTATTAAAGTATGTGATTCAAGAATTCAGAGGTTGCAGTCAGGAAAAGTAAGTGTTTTAAAATTTTCATTTCAAAAGAATGAGGTTGCTAGTGACTGCCTAGTTTATTGTTTTGCTTGTTTTATAGTTTAGGTTTGATAGAGTTGGTATGTTTGGCTTTACTTTCTTGACTCTCTTAATTTGGCCTGGCTGCGGTTCCAAGCTAATGTAATATTCTGCATGTATTGGCTATTAAAATGATTAAACATTCTGTAGATGGACCTGAAGGCATTACTGTAATAGCAAGAAATGTAATATTGGCAGAAGAAAGTGTGACAGAGGTGAATTTAAGTTGTGGTGAACTGCAGCCCATCAAAGGCTGAAATTAATTCTTGTTAATTAATTTTCTACCACTGTCACTGTTGATGAGGGATTTGGGGTTAATTTGACCTGTAGAGGATTACATGAACAGCAGTGTTAAAATCCAGCTTATCATGTAGCAGAATAGTTGCAGCCTGTTTTGAGGGCAAATAATTATGGGAACATGACCTTCTAATCGAGAACTTCATTTATTAGTTACTGTGAAAATAGCTAATCATTGAGATGGTACTTTATTGTATGTAATGTAATTTTTTTTTATCCTATCTGTTTTGTGGTAAGTAGAAGTTTTAAAAGTTTATTTTAAAAAAGCCTATAAACACACTGAACTGTGTCTTACAGGAAATAGATACTGTGAAACTGGCAGCAAACTTTGGAAAACTTTGCACAGTCCCTCTGGACCATATTCTGGTAGACAATGTTGCACTACAGTTTTTTATGGGTAAGTGTTAATTTGTCTGATCTGTTTTATTTATAAATAATGTGCTAACTCACAGGACTGTATACTTGGAATTGCTAAATGTCAGTAGTGAGAATATCCATCAGTTTTGCTGGTGATTATAGTCCTTTTAATGCAGTAGATGGAAACTGTCCAGGAGGTTCCTGGAGCTCATGGAAGGTACTTCCTGACACAGTTGGTGAGGCACCCAACCTAGAAAGGCACCTGTCTGAACCTGAACGTGTTTGCAAACAAGGCGATGTCGTAGTTGGAAGCTGTCTTGGGCATGAAATGAACACCTTCAGTCAGTTTGCAGATCATACTTCAGTTGGGCAGGAGTGTTCATCTGCTGGAGGGCAGGAAGGCTCTCTGGAGGGAAGAAGGATGGATTGTTGGTCTGAGATCAATCTTATGAGATTCAATAAGGCCAAGTGCCAGGTCCTGCGCTTCTGTCAACCCCAGGCAGTGCTACAGGCGAGTAAGAGTGTCTGGAAAGCTGCCAGGTGGAAAAGCAGCTGAGGGTGCTGGTTGATAGCAGCTGAACATTAGCCAGGAGTGAGCCCAGGTGGCCAAGAAGGCCAATGGCATCCTGGCTTGGTTTAGCAATGGTGTGGCCAGCAGGACTAGGGCAGTAGTTGTCCCCCTATACTGGGCCTTGGTGAGGCCACACCTCAAATCCTGTGTTGAATTTTTGGGACCATCACTACAAGAAAGACTTTGAGGTGCTGGAGCATGTCCAGAGAAGGACAAGAAAGCTGTGGAAGGGTCTGGAGGACAGGTCTGAGGTAGAGGGGTCAAGGGAGCTGGGGTTGTGTAGGCTGGAGAAACAGATGCTCGTGGGGGGCCTTATCACTCTCTACAGCTGAAAGGAGGCCGTAGTGAGGTGGGGCCTGGTCTCTTCTCCTAGGCAGCTAGCAACAGGGTGAGAGGAAATTACCTCAAGATGTGCCACATGAGGTTTAGATTGAGTATTAGGAAACGTTTATTCACCAAAAAGGTGAAGCATTAGTTTGACAGGCTGCCCAGGGAAGTGGTTAAGTCACCATGCCTGGAGATATTTAAAAGACGTGTAGATGCAGTGTTTAGGAACATGGTTTAGTTGTGGACTTGGAAGTGGTAGATTGGCAGTCGAACATGTTTTCTAACCTAAATGATCCTATGATTCTATGAACCTGCTTTTTAAAAATTCAGTTTGAATTTCTTCTTCATTGGTATCATACTGTACAAGCCTGTTATATTCACATAGAAATGATGGATTAATTTCTCACATGTGCATGTGAGGATTCAGTGCTTAGTTTCTAAACCTTGCTCTCACTTTTTTTAGTGATTATTGCCAATATGTATATAGTATTTTTTTAATGGAGTCTATATGGCAAGTTTTCCAGATCCATATGTAGTCAACACAGAGAATTACTATTCCAAGTTGCACCACAGTAACTAGGGTCATGTGGTGTCTGTTTTCTGTAGATTACATGCAGCAGACTGGTGGCCAAGCACATCTGTTTTTCTGGATGACAGTGGAAGGATACAGGGTTACAGCACAGCAACAGCTGGAGGTACTTCAAAGCCGGCAGAAAGATGGAAAACATCAGACTAATCAGACCAAGGGTCTATTAAGAGCAGCTGCGTTTGGAGTTTATGAGCAATATTTATCAGAAAAGGTAGGAATAACTTAATTCTGCATTGTTTGGTGTTTATTCTTTGTTCAGAAGCTTCTTTGATAGTTACAAGTATGTTAATATGAAATGGTTGTTATGTAGCACAAGTTGTGTACATGTTGACATTTATGGAATTACTGGTGTATCTTCTCTCTCTCCTTATGTCAAGCAGTAAGAAAGTCCTCCTCTTTTGTGTTCCTCCCCATTTTAAACTGGTCATATTGCCACCGACTGTCCTGTCAAAAGTATTGAATGTGTTCTGAGAAGTTGGCTTTCTAGAATAAACAAACTAGAGACAAAGTAAAGACAGAATAAGAAAGTCCTGCTCTGCATATGCTGTCCTTTTCCTTCCTTTTATTCTGCCCTCCACCCTTGCCTGCTCCCGTAAGAAGTGTTTATAAAAAAATGGGACCAAATATTTGTCCAAACCTGGATTAAGATTGAGTTATCAAATCAAATAGCTTTCCGTACCTCTCTACAACTGTCTGTAAATTGCTCAAGTATCACCATTGGGTGTCTTGCAAAAGGCAGTAATGGATTCTTCTGTGAAAGAAACTACTCATCAGCTTGTATTCACAAAACATCTTTGTTCTGAATTTGTGTCTGCCTCTCACTCAGAAATGGGCAGAGTTGACAAACTGTTAGCCTTTCCTCAGATGTTTCAGGACTTTATCCCACTATATTTTGTTGGCTTGTTCTTGATTTCTGAATCTAAATCTTATTTCATAAACAAAAGCTGGTTTTAAGTCTGTAAATCTGATTTAGGTACTGCTTCAAAATGTATGCATAATTTTTTTTGAGGCAATTCCTAGTGTTTAATCATGAAACTTCAAGTTTTAATACAAACTCTGAACTTAATTTTGGGGGTGGAGGGGAAATGACTCCTGTTATATGTTCTATACAGTTATAGAGATACTTGTGAAGAAGAAATTTAGTTTACTTAGAGAGTTGCAGCATTGCATTGGATTTTATTTGTGAAAGTAGAGCTTTCTTATTTTTATGCTGCAAAAGTTGATATAGATCTCTATGACAGGCATCTCCAAGAGTTAATATTGATGACAACTTAGTAGCAAAACTTGCAGAAACACTGAACCATGAGGATCCAACACCTGAAATCTTTGATGACATTCAGAGAAAGGTATACTCTATTCGTCCTTTATTTCATAAGAACTGTTAATGCTATAGAGTATAAAACATAATTCCAGACACTAAAAACGAAGGAAGTCAAATACCTAAAACCTGTGTTACCATTTTTCTATTCTATGAAAATCACGCTCTAAAATTGTCAACTTTTGCTTTGCCATTTGTTAGCCCATGGTTTTCAAAGCAGTAGACAGAAGGAGTAGGTGTCCTGTATGAACCTAAATATGAAGCACAGTTTAGAATTACCATTTTTTTACTTGCATTAATGCACCAATTTGAGAAAAATGGCATGAGTAGACTAAGTTGTACAGTTTTTGTCCAGTTTTACTTCTCTTTTTCAAAGATGAATGTAATGGTCCCATATTAAATTCTATAGTTGTTCCTAGAAATTAATTTGGCTGGTCTGTTTCTGCAAACTTGCCCAGTGAAGCACTGTGAAGCAGCAAGTACTGAAGAAAAAAACCAGTATTTTTACTACCTGCATATGCAGACTTTATCACTCAAGTCTAATATATATATTATAAAAGGAAAACTGAATGATTGATATTCCAATGGCAACTTACATGCACAGTCTGAAATTATATTATTTTAGATTGTTACTTTGATGTTCTCAGTCATGCTAAAAGTTAGTGATACACGCTGTAGCACTTAGAATCACACTGTTGTACTTGAGGCTCATTTAAGACCTTGTTAAATCTGTATTGCTCAAAGTAGGTTAATAAGGGCCTTGCTTGTGAATTCTGCTGAAGAGTATAAATTTCCCATGTGTTACAAAAGAAATTACCTTCCTCAAACCTGGATGAATTGGGTTTTTTCTATTGGTACCAGATGACAGTATTTGAACAGTGGTCCGTGAAAAAAAAATCCTTATTCTAGAGTTGACAGGAGTATCCAAACACCATGAATTAATTCCTACTATGTATAGATACATGCGTGTATAGGTATATATACTGTATAGGCTGTGAAGGTAAATTGTTTGAGCTGGTGTGGTTAAGTCTTTGAGAGTTAGGGCTGTGTTGTATTGGCTAAACTGAAAATTGTCTTAAAGGTCACATATGGTGTCTTCCCTCCCTTTCTTTCCCTCTTCTCACCTCCTGCCCTAAGTGTTTGCAGGTCTACATTTATAGTTTATCCACAAGGAAGGACTGAGATAACCTTTTTTGAAATGGATAAAGACCAAACAGGTATATAGTGCAATTGGAAGGGTTAAGAGCAAAGGACAGAAGCATGTACAGCTATTGTGCTACTTCCCTTCCTAGATGTGTATATCTGACTAGTTAGATATTTTCTGAGACTGTGTTACACTTCTGGCACAATGAGTTCTCAGACCCTTTTCATTAAGAGTAAGTCAGAGACATGTATGCACAGATACTTCCTGTTCAAGTAGAATTTATGAAAACTAATGTGGTTAATTAAAAAATGGAAAAAGTATTTCTGAAGTTGGCATTTTTGTTTCAATAAGGTGTATGACTTGATGCTCCGAGATGAGAGGTTCTACCCTTCGTTCAAGCAGAATGTGTTGTATGTGCGTATGTTGGCTGAGCTGGATATGCTGAAGGATCCCAGTTTCAGAGGATCAGATGATGGTGAAGGAGGTGAGCTCTGTATCTCTAAGGGGTATTTCCTGGGACCATTCTTTTCTCTGCTTTAAAATGAAAATAAAAAAATTATCCATGCTGGTTTTGGGAAATTAAATACTTCCTGTGGTGTCTCTGATATCTAAATTAATGTTTCTTCCTTGTGCTTCTGTGTGTAAATTGTTCTGGTGCTCACGTAGGGTTTTCCTTATAGTAACTTTATTAATCTCATATAAATTCTTGTCAGGTCTTGGTAACAAGTTTGTCACTAAAACAAATAGGCGATTCTTCCATTCTACTTTTTTTCTTACAAGTATTTATAACTCTTCAATATATTGAGTTTTTTTAATACATAACTATACTCCTCTCTGGAAAAAGAAATTGAAAGTACGTCTTTTTAAAGCAAATAAAATCATTGTTCTTGTTAACTGAAGTACATATCCAGTGGAAATTGTTTTCACTATTAAAAACTGAAGTACATATCCAGTGGAAATTTTCACTATTAAACTAGCTCCTTAACAAAGNAAGCAGTATCATGTAGGGATATAAACTTTAAAAATGTTGTCTGAAGTATTTATTTAGGATCTGTATCTTCATAAACTTACATTTCTTTAGGTCTTTATTGGAAATTTGAAACGCTTACATGTTGCGTGCACAATTTGTCCAGTGCCACCATTGTCCTTCATTTTCCATAATGTTTTGCAGATCCAGTTTTATTTATGTGTGGCCCTACAATGGGGGAAAATCTTCTAACCTGTTTTTTCCTTTTCCTTTCCTTGCTGCTCCCAGAATCTTTTAATGGGTCTCCTACTGGCAGCATAAATTTGGTAAGTGCTTGGATTTTTTAAATTATTTTTTTCTTCTCAACAGTAGAGAAAACATGATAAAATGGTTTAACTTATGTACATTATAGGTTTTACTTCACTGCAGGTGAATTTGTGAAAAAGTTCTTGAATCAAATTGAAACACAAGTTATTAATTACTTTGTAAGAGAAAACTTCTCCTTTTGTATTTTCCCATGTTTAATGAAATTTTACATTGTTTCTCACAGAAACACTTAATTTATGGAAAGCATAAATTAATATCCTTGTTCAGTTTTATTAAATAGATATAAATTTGGAGTTACATAGTAATAGGTGAAAACAAATCCTTAGAAACAGGAATCTCAAAGGATTAAATTCAAATAGACTGTAAAATGAGGCATTTATTACGTTTTTGTTGGTTGATTTTTTTTTCATTAGGTCTTGATTTGGAAACATTAAAGTATCTGGAGTTTACTCCAGCCGTAAGTCTTTGTTTCTTAATCTGAGTACTTTCAAGTTCAATTTTGTTATTTTTTTTAAGTGATTCTTGACCTGTGTCAGTTTTGACCTGTGTCAAAAGTCAAAACCTTTTCTTTGTTAAATGAGTGTACCTAAACCAAAAATGCAAATACAGTTATTCAAAAAGGAAAGATCATACAAAGTTTGATATATATCCTCCCCATGTTTCCTCAGACAGTGTGAGCTGAGCCACAAGGTATGCAAGGTCCAATTGAGCATATGAGAGTTTGTTTCCAAACCTTTTAGTTTTGTGAAGGTTTACATAGAGATTTACAATCTGTGTGCAATTTCCTGGCTTATGTGTTGCCTGGCCCCTTCTAGTTTATTCTTGGAAGGTGCTGTAGCTGCTTAGGAGTTCCACTGCATTGATAAGATCATGCTTGCACGTGAAGGAATGAGTGTTCTCTAAAGGAATACACGTAACATTAATGTAAATGTGTTTCAGTGTGGAGGTTGGTTGTTTATTGGGTTTGGTTTTCCTGTTGTTTATATTTTGAAATGCAAAGAAAAGAGGAGATGCTTAGCTGATACAATTTCTGCAAACTCCTGGTAGATGCACAAGAAAAACTTAATTTAGCCATATTTTTTATGAATTTACATACCATTCTGGTAAGTTTTCACAGGACTCTTTCAACGGACTAATCTCTTTAAAAGATCTTTCAAATGTCTTTTAAGTACTCTTTCTGATAATATTATTACATATCAGAATTATGTTTTATGGATAAGGATTTATCATTGCGGTGTCTCATCCGGCTGGTGGTTATCTGCTGCTTCATTTCATGCGACTTTCCAAGCTAATTTAGAAAGTCCTAAGGCCTTTATCAAGTACTGTTGCAATAAAAGTAGATATTTGCATGGGACTCTTCAAAGTCTTGACTTTTGTTTTTGTTGTGACTAGAGTATTTATAGAATACTATATTTATTATAAAGAGTTAAGAACATTCTAGCAGAAATACATAAGTAAATTTCTCTTTATGCAGAACTACTTTTGCTTTTCTGTAGTCCATATTGTTCAGGGTGTTCAGTGCTTTTACAGGTGTTTGAATACTGGTAGATTAGTTTTTGCTGGCTGAGTTCCATGTCAAGAGTAAATTTCTGTACACATAGTTTAGCTCCCTCGTGTTAGTCTGTTACATAAGAAAAATAGACCTTGGAAAGGTTACTTCAAAGGTCAGAGAATTTCTGTACTTGCAGCTAATGACAGTGTATTAAATAAGATTGGGTTGGGATGTGATGTGATATTTTTAGGTTTTTAATTAAGTTGTGCTCCTTTGAATATATCTAATGGCACAGATACTAGCTCATATTAAATGTCTGTTTGTTGTGTTATCTGTTCAGATTTCAACCTTTTAATTTACTTGTTTAATTGTTGCTGTATAGTGCCTTGCCACAGCAGTTGAGTGTTTCCTAAAGTTTTTATTATAAAATAAATTGTCTGCAATTCATACTTTCACTGGAAGAATTTGGAAGACAGGCTCAAAACTGTTTTGAGGAAAAGTTGTTTTCCAAAAATATCTTAATTTCTGCCTTTTGATTTGATACATTAGTCTGCTATATTAAATCAGTAGGTCACAATTTGGGAGTATAAAACCATTGTAAATATTTTTAGACTCTTGCAGATTTCCTCTAGGATCTATAATGGGAGCTTTGTATTGAGTAAATAAAAGAAGTTACACAGGTGTTACCTATCCAAGGCCTTAAAGAACAGTAGAAGTGGCTGCGTTGAACTTTTGGCAGTCATTACATTGAACCCCACTCAGTGACCACAAAGAAATCTGAACTTGAGTGACAGTAAAGGGAAGCAGGACAACAAGAAGTAATGATGCCTTTAGAAAAATATAACAGTACCTTACTGTCAGTATTTTGCAGCAAACAAAACATTTGACCAGTTGACAGTTACTTGTCTTCTATAACGTCAAATCCCTTCCATCTTATTGATAATTAAATCTTAGAGCTTTCAGAATATCAAGTACTTACTTTATCCAGGCTTCCACAAATGTCTGCTGTTAGGCAGTCTCAGGTGATATTCTGCTCCTAAATTGGATACTGCAGTACAGAGCAGCACACTTTACAGGGTCACTGCTGTCCAAGGATGGACTAAGTCGAAGTCCTGTGTCCAGCAATGACTGAAAGCAAGTGTAAAGGTTAAAGGAGCAGCCCACTTACAGTGACACTTTACCAGGATACTCTCTAGCATCCAATAACTTAAAAATTTGGAAATTCTTGAGGTAAAGATGATGTCTGCTGTCAAAATATTTTTACATAAATTCATCTATTCTACCATTCGACAGACATAAACTTTTAGCACTATAGCACGTAGTGGCAAAACAGATTTCCCAAAAGGACTTTTCTTCTTTGTGCCTTTCCTTGGTCTAGGACCTTAGTACTATATAATTAGTACTATAAGTCTACAAGCTGTATCATAAAGATATTCTGGAGACTCCCTACTGTAACATATGTATTCAGACACTTTTAAGCTGCCTTTTATTCAGTATCTAGTCTTTATAAGAGAAATGTTATTTCCCTTGCCTTCCATAGTCAACATTTAGGCAGAGACTGACTGAGGTGGTTGAGGCAGAGAAGAGCCATTTCTTGTAGAGAACTAGAGGAGAAAGGAGTGCAGTATTATGTTGGGATATTGTGGAGTTGATAAAGATACAGATGGAGAAGGGGCAAGAAGAGCAGAGTGTTTACATAATTCATGTTTTCAAGTCCAGCCTATCTTTTAATTATAATCTCGTATATTGTTTTATGTTTAAGGAAACAGAGGAGATTAGAAACTGAATTGATAGAGGTAGAGTTTTAGTTTAATGCAGGTATGGCACTGCTAAACAGTAAGTCCCATTCTATGTAACTTTTTGTGGTAAGTCACTTTTAAACTGGCTTGGATAAATTATAAAAGATAGCAGATAGCTATATTCATTCTGAAAGTGTTTCTTTGAAGAGTTTTAGAATTCTGGAGTAAAATACATAAACTAACTGGGATCCCAGTGCCTGTGAATTCTATTTAGGTAGCTCCACCTTTTTTTTTTCACCTGGTAATTTAAGATTAGGATGTGTAGTGGCCCATCCTCTATTTCTTTCAGTTCTGTATGAAAGTCTTTCAATAGTCTTGAACAGCTTTATTATGTTTAATCTTAGTAATCAGATGTATTAATTTTAACTAAAAGCAAAGCTTCTCTAAAAGACCCGTTAGGCTTCTTTTGATCCCAGTAATTATTAAATATGGAGACAGAACATTAACCAGCTGAGGATGTACCTGTTCATTTTTTACAACAGAAAATATTCCTGAGAAAAATGTTGCCTGATTTTTTTTTTTACATAAAGCAGAAAAACTGTTAACATTTGTGTAGTGCATAAAGATATTTGAAAGAAAACAGAATGGTATGAAGGTAAAAATGAAAAGATCTGTTACACAACGTGTGTATCTCCTCAGTTGTTTGGGAGATTTTCTGTTTGGTCTTTTTTTTTTTCCTGATGCTCAGTAAAAGACCATTTGTAGCTGTACTTCCGTTAGAGTTGAGATACCAAACTAAAGTGGCAAATACATTTGATCAAATACGAGTGGTCACAAAACTATGTGTGAAAATGATGGGGGAAATGAAAGTCCTATACTATGCAAAAGAACAGCTTTGGTAACCAGGTAGTACAAACACCTGCATTGTTACAGTGCACCAAGCTTTTAGTCTAGTGAATGGAAAGTTTGAAAATTAAATAGAGTAATCAAAACACATCTCAAATACGATGTATTTCTGATCTTATTCTTTTTTTCCCATTTTTCCCTTCTCCATTATCTCTCCCACCCTGCAGTCCTTAGATGACCTCTCAAGTGTCCCTTCTGATGAGACAGTTCAGCTCCATGCATACATCTCAGATACTGGTAAGTGTATCCGTTATGATGTCTGCTTACTATTTTCCCACCATTTATTTTGAGTTTTGTAATATTACAGGCCCTTGAAATCCTGGTTTTCTCATTTTTTGACCTCATAAAACATTTGAATTCATATTTTCCATTAAGTCCTTTTGGAAATCCTTACAGTATTTCTTCTGTAGGTCACAGACTATATATCTGTAGTTAAAAAGTGATTTAATTTTTATTGTTTATGGTAGTTTTACTATTATTACTTTTGTCTCTGGAGAATCATTCATTAAACTTATTACTGAGTAGGATTTATTTTAGCAATTATTTAAAGAAATTCTGAAAGCCATCTCTCTAATCACAGAATTATAATTACCAACTGTTTAATTCTCTTAGTATGATATTTTCCCTTACTCTCTGTGCTTCCTTATTGACTTAGTTTAAGGAAGTGACTTCTGTCCTTATGCATGGTGGCATTTTTGGTTATCTTCTAATAAACTTTACCTAGAAATAAGTTATTTTTCTTTATTACATGAGAGTAAATAACAAAAAAATCTTAGCTATTATTTGCAAATACTCTAGTTAAATTAGATTGCATTGGGTAATTAAATTGTGAAGTGATTTTCAGACACTTTTTTTGGTAGATTTTACTATGCAACACACTTTTAGTTCTATGCATTTATATGGTGGACACATGCTGTCAGCAAGCATCTAGCTACTTTACATTTTAATTAAACTTACTCCAACTCAGTGTGAGAGCAGTGTGCAATCCAAGTGTCATGGTAATTAGTCCTCAGGGAGAGGGGGAAATAAGTTGAGAATGAAATTCTGCTTTTTTATTAAAATGGCACGTGATACTTTTTTTCTGAATTAAACTTAGAAGTTTCATCTCTTTGACCTAAGAAAGAATGGTAAACTTAGAGCCACACAAATTGTAAAATTTGTAGATGATTGCATGTATGGATAACTATCAGCCTGACTGAGTGAATACATAATGCTCCAGGTGTAACAGAAGATAGGTGCAGGTTTGTATTGCAAGATTGTATTAAACTGCATCTGTGAGCAGGTTCTTTTCCTCTGCCAGCTACTATCCTTTACTGTGCTTGAGGGTAATGTACAAACAGGATTATCTCTGTGTGTTTCAGAATTCACATTGTCTTGGGTTGCAAAATAAATACTAATTAAGAGGCTATGACATAAGGGGCAGCAGGACAACTTCTTTCCTTTTCTGCCTGAAGTGGTTCTCCTAAAGGTGCCAGTTAGCCCTGAGAAGTGGTCTGGTGGCTGCAGGGCCAAGTGGTCAATGTGAATGTAGAGGACAGGGCTTGTGCAGCATCTGTGGGGCTGGGAGTTCCTGGCTCTGCTATCTGAGCAGTCTTTTGGCAACATCCTGACTGCCTGCTCTTTCCCCTGGGGGTTCATCACTCAACATTCTTTTTTTAGAGGGTAGATGGCAAAGACAAGATGCTCTGTGCCCACTCTTCACCTTTCTAGTGTGTAATTCTTGCATTGGCAGGTGCTCCCTGGCTGCTTAGACAAAAGCATTATAATTCAGAGAAATTAAGACTGAAAGTACTACAGAGGATGAAATGGATGATTTCCTAGGAGAATTTTATTTTATGGAGTGTGGGTGCATAGGAAAATTCAGAGACCTTGATTTAAAATATTTTCATCTAGCCACTGGAAAACTGTAGGTTTCCCAACTGGATATTGGCTCACTACTTAGAGATGCAACATGTTGCCAATTTAAATGGTGTGCAGTGTAAACAATATTGGTTCTAGGTTATTCTCTAAATAAAATGAAAGGTTTTGAAACAAGCTATATTGGGGAAATACTGAGGAAGGAATGTCCAAGAAGACTTAAATATTTAATAGCGATCAAAAAGATGTTTGCTTCTATTTTAGATAGCTATATGTGTTCTTTTCATTTATGAATTGACTTCTCCATACACAGAGAATGCATTATATATATGTACACACACTGTATATGTAGTTTCTGTTGACTAAAGTAGCATGGGGAGGGTTTTTTGTCTTAGAGTTAAAAACAAACTGTTGAGTTAATAACAAACTACTGATGATAATAACAAAACTGAATGCTTGCAGCTTGCTATCATTGCCTTGTATTTATAGACATTTTAATGGGCAGACATTTGCAATATTATTAGACTGTTTTGCAGACTGGAATTTCTCCTGGTTTCACAGTTGTCTTTCACCCTTGAGTTCTTTAGGTTAAAATATTTTTTAAAAGATCTATTTACTATTCAAAAGTTGAAATTTTTTTCTGTTTATGTTTTGCATGTCATTGGAACTTGTCTAACTTAAAAGCTGCTTAATCTCTATTTGAGTTCATGTATTAAGTTTTGGAGGGTATCATACAGTGTTTAGGATAAAGGGGTAGCTTAGTCTTCTGCTTGCATGTCCAGTTTTGTCTTTCAAGTCTGTCATTCCAGACATTTCTTCACTTCACATTTGTGTCCTTTCGTCTTCCTTCTTTCTGTTTGTTCCTTTTTTTGTTTTTGTTTTTAAAACTACTAGTCTATGCTGACTCTGACCCATATGCTGTGGCAGGAGTGTGCAATGACCACGGCAAGACATACGCCCTGTATGCCATCACCGTGCACCGGCGAACTGCCAACAGCGAGGAGATGTGGAAGACCTATCGGCGCTACAGTGACTTCCACGACTTTCACATGAGGATCACTGAGCAGGTAACCAAGCTCAGGAAAATCTTTACAGGTGCCCATTTCTACAGTTTAATAACTGATGACTACATGATTGCTCTGCTAGACAGAAATGGAACTTTGAAAGTTTCCTCCCTCCTCCCACACTGCTTAATTTTACTTTAAATCTTTGTATGGAAGTGCTGTTGGTCTCAAACTGAGATGGTGTTGTAGTTACATTTGTCACAGAGATTAAGGAATAAAAGCTGAGGTTGGGAAATAGGTGTTGAGGATTTAAGTGAATGTTAAGAATTGGTGAGGGTCCCAAAAGTGAGAGCTGGTAGCACTTCACTGTACTACTAGCAATCTGCCTTTTACTGCTGTACTTGTATTCTCAGACTCTTAACCCTCCTAAAATGAAAGAAGAAAGAAATAGAGAGTTGTAATTCACCAGCTGGTACAAAGTAGAATCTGCTGACATGAAAAAATGACGAAAATGTGATGCTTTTAAACCAAGCCTTTGGAGAAGTCAGATTTGACTGCATAACCTTTGAACTAGTCAGAAGTGTCAGTTTATATCCCTTTACTCTGTTATCAATTAAGAGTCATAGAGAACAAATTCTGTGCAGGTAAGTTAACTTTGTAAAGTTACAGCAGTAACAAAAATTGAAAAGGCTTTATTGAAAAAGCAAACGTGTTGAATATTTGGATTAATTATAAATGAAGTCTGAGTTCCCTTTGAATTTCTGATGATCTTAGTGTGCTGTCAATAAATTTGAAATACCAATTTTTGTACTCCATCAAATTGGTTTTTATAAAATTAATTCAGTGTTTTGAAGAATCCTGGATCTTATAGTGAATTAGTGTTCTGCTGATACGGTGCAGTCATTTAAAACTAACATAGCTCTAAATGAGTAGAAATATATAGCAAAAATAAAGATGTTCGCAATATGAAAGCTCAACATTTCTTGTTGCTAAAT
Organism: Vireo altiloquus; assembly: GCA_013396875.1. NCBI lineage: Eukaryota > Metazoa > Chordata > Aves > Passeriformes > Vireonidae > Vireo > Vireo altiloquus. The sequence goes on from VZRF01007802.1 coordinate 644,788, forward strand.
CTGAGTGAATTTAGATAGAATAGAAGTGTTACCCTAGAACACTAAGGTTGCAAAAAGAAAACAGATTTCTGTGATTCACTGTGGCATCTCAGATACTCCCAACACTTTTGCTTTGTCTTGACAATAAAATAGACAGTCTTACTGTCTTGTGTCCATGTCTGAGACATTTTTATTGACATGTTAAGGGTAAAAGTTAGAATCATTGATTTAAAATGAATAGGACGGGCAGGGACTGTTTGTTTTTCAGAGAAAATAGATAGTTGATCCAAAATTGAATTGAAGTTAGTGGTTCAAAGTATGTACATGAGATTTTTTCCTTAGAGTACTGAATAAGTTGACACCAGTTCCTTTAGTCAGTTAAATTTAAATCCAATTTAAATAGATTCCTGAATTTACAGTAGAGGCTATTAGTTGCCTACATTGCTTCTGCTTAGATATAAGAGCCCAAAGGAAAATTAGACCATCTTCTGTTTAGTTATTTTTCCATATGACCTACTTGCAAGGGAATGGGATTTGTAAAGTTGTAAAGAGCTATTCTTTGGTTCTTCACAGACCATAAATTTTATATGAACTTCATGGCCTTCCAAAGTTTAATGATGCAAGAAGAGATCTTAACAGGGGCTGAATGGAATCCATATCTTTAAATCTGTAATGTTGTGGTCTTTTCTAGAGAAAAGAGGATGCAACCTGTTTCCAGGTTCTTTCTTTAATCCTAGACTACTGTGTGTTTCTCTCTTTATCACCTTAAGAATATTATTTACAAGAAGTCTGGATCCTGTGTGGGGATAATCCTGATTCTTCAAGTTTTGTTCTTGTCACTTTTTTATTTTTGTGCATTTTACCAAAGATACTCAGCCTTAAGTGTTAGGGCTTCTTCTTTCTCTTCTGCTTCCCTGGGACTGCCATTCTTCCTGCAGTACTAGAACAGAATACATGTCAACCAGTGCCAGTCAATTACCTGGAGAAAAGGACAGGTGATGACATACAGAGCATGTTTTGATAACCTGTGTGTAAACTGCATGCTGCCATCTCTCCAGGGATAAAAGCTTAATTTCCTTAATTAAGCTTGATCAGAATCAGAAAGGAAATAAATTTTAGAATGATATACAAGTTCTCTTGAAAATCTTTACTCTCTATATAGTCTCATAATCCTAGTAACTTCATCCCAAATAATAATGATAAATTTTGAACCTAAGCCCTTTGCACACTCTATTGGTCTGTATTTCAAAAGTGTGTATCATGTGCAAGTTCAGAAATTAAACTTTACTCTTGATTGTCTCCTGGGAGTTTTCATACATTTGTTCTGGACAGTGTACCTTTCCCTTTGGCTTCTCCAAGGATTCTGAGTTCCAGGCATGATGAAGAATTTTTTTGTCAGGTATTAGATAGTAAATAAGAATAGGTGAATATATGAAGACTTGAAACTCTTTAAAACAGAACAAAAAAATCTTCTCTTTTTTTCTAGTTTGAAAACCTTGCAAATATACTAAAACTTCCTGGCAAAAAAACATTTAACAATATGGACAGAGAGTTTTTGGAAAAGAGGAAAAAAGATTTAAATGCTTATTTGCAGGTAAGCTGTTACGAGATTTTTTTAGCTCTGTGCTTGGAATTATTTTTTCAGAGGTAGCATGACTTTCTGGTTTTTTTCTTTAAAATAAAAAAAAAGCTGTGTTGTTGGTGGCACACAAAACTAAATAATATATCATAAGAACTTGATACTGTCTCATAAGTTTGCATTTTCTTTGGTGTTTTGGTTTATTCTCAGCCAGTTGTGTCACAGCTTTTCTGAGCTGATGAGGTTCCAGTTACGTTGCTTTTGAGCTTCATGCCATGGACCTTCTGCTGCTGACACATTTGTGGTCACTTTCTCTTGTGCTGTTGTGTAAGGAGTTCTGTGGCACCCACTCTGGCAGTGTAGTTCCTCTGTTCAGATAAGGCCTGTATCAGCCTAAACAAAAGAATTCAGTTGTCTTCCTTCGTAAGGACTTTCTGGTCATTTAGCACAAAAATATGTTGATCAAGTCAATGAACATGTTAGTTAGTAATAAACAATGAAGATGAGTAAAACGTTGTGAAATGACAGTTTGAGTGGTCATAAAGGTGTATATTTTTCTATGACTTACTATAATTTGCACAGTGGGTAAAATTGTGGGAATTACCATTGTTTCCATCTTGAGACTAGTGTTATTTTGGAATAAAATTCAGGAATGAAAAAATACATTGCCAGATGTGATGTCTTTTGATTGTGTCTTGTTCATTATTTATTAAAATAACTTTTAAAAATTATTTTACTCAGCTCTTGTTAAATCCAGAAGTGATTAAAGCTTCTCCAGCTTTAGCCCATTATGTGTATGACTTCCTGGAGAATAAAGCCTACAGCAAAGGGAAGGGGGATTTTGCACGGAAGGTAAGAACGTTTTGTACTGTCAAGGGAGCTTTAGAGCATTCATTCTTGCAATGATTGCATTAAACAGACATGTTGAACAGGTATTAAAGAGCTATATAGCACTTTGAAGACAGCTTGCAAGTGAGTTACTTTAATATTTTGAGTGGCAAAGTATCTGAGGACATACGGAGCCAAAAAATTACCATTTTTATAATAAGTAAATTTGTTTGTATGACAAGGAAAAAAAAATTTTGAGATTGGACATGGTAAATTGCACCAAGACTATTCTAAAAGTGTGTTTGTTGCAAGTTGCTTTCTATCAGACATCTGTGATTTTTTTTTGTGGTTTTATTCCTTCTGATTTCTTTTTTCAGTTCTTTACTCTCTATTTACTGCTGTTACCATGCTTTCCACTCTTCGACCAAAACATGATAAGTGTTTCCCTTCGAAAGCCCCTGTTAATTATGTAGGTGTAACCATCCAGGGTCATTGGTCAAATTCAGAGCTCCACGCTCTGCATCCTTAAATCCTGGTTCATTAAACCACCAGCACTGTCTTCAGACAATGTTGAAGTTGAGCATTGTTCTTTGTTGAGTTGACCAGTTTGTGTGAGCATCTGCTTTGCAAATGCAGCCGTTTCAAAAGTTTTAGTGATTTTGATAGAAAAAGCATCTGCAACTCTATTGTCACTTCAGGTTACTGTCCTGCCTATATTCCTTCAATAATTAACAGTGAAATAGTTAAATATTTATCAAGGTTTATATAATGACTAAAATGTATTTTCCAGCTCATGAGATTCTTTATAAGCATAACTTTTTAAAGGGCATCACACTACTATTTTTGCCTCTGTTTGGACTGAATTTAGAGTATATACTGAAAGAAAAATTGTAACAGTTTCTTTGGAACTACTTTATGTTTTTAATTATACTTGCCATGATACATACTATTGCAGTGCTGTTTAAAAGAGGCATGTTTCAAAGATGAAGAGTTGAAAGCAGAAGTGAAACATCTGGAAGTAGAAAGCTTGGAAGGGAGAAATGGTATTGAATGGAGAAGAAAATGAAAATAAATTCAAGCTAAGAAAAGCCAAGGGAAGGGAAATGGAAATGACTCAGGAAAACATCTGTTGAAAGATGTAAATAGCTGCAGTAGGGCTGTAACGAATGAGAAATGTAAATGGAAGTAAAATGAAAACACTATTCTGCAATCTGTAATGAAGTTAAGTAATTTGAGTTGTTCTTTTATATTATTGTTCTCTGGAACAGTGCCATACTTCTCATAGTGTATTAATATGCTGGTGTCCTCATAGATTATACAATTCTGGTTAAACATCTTCCCCTTCAGATGGACACATTTGTAAATCCACTGCGTAACTCTATGAGAAACGTATCAAATGCAGTCAAGTCTATCCCTGACAGCCTGGCAGAGGGAATGACTAAAATGTCAGACAACGTGGGTAAAATGTCAGAGAGATTGGGACAAGACATAAAGCAATCATTTTTCAAGGTAAGAAAATATTGGTGGTTAATGCATACTAGTAAATTAATAGAGGAGTCACTATTGACTCACTTAAACTAATGTTATGTAGAAGAATCAAGTCATTAAACAGAAGACCAATCTGTTTTGTACCTGCACCCTTTTAATAAGGCTCAGCAGTCATTATACCACAAAAATTGAGGTCTTTGCTACTAAGTAACTTCTAAGATGGCATCTACAGACTATTACAGCTATCCTTCACTTAATTCAATGCAGTAACTTGAGAAGAACATGAGATTCACTGATTTTTCTTATTTTTTAACCAGCCATTCTCATGAAGCTAATTTTCTGCATCTGCTGTTTTCATTAGGAAAAAACCCTTTATATTTTGAAACTCACAATAAGGAGATAGCCTCTTTTCTGCTAATTCCTTGCTGAATTCTGGTTTAAATTAAATTTTCTTTCTGTCTTTCCTGCCATCTTTCCTCATCTCTTACATTCATAAAGTATAATATTTTAGAGGTGGGGAGTGACATGCAATCTGTAAGTCCTGTGAAAATAGTAATCTTCAGAACATGTTCATCTTCCCTTTGTTTCTCTGGTCCTCCTTTTCATATGTGTAACTGTAAGGTCTGTGATCAGGGATTGTTCTATTTTGTGCTACCAAAGCAGTTCTATATGGCAGATGTTGAACAGCACTTGAAATGAGTGAATCAACCCTTAAACCTTGAAAGGGAATAGTAAATTTGGGCCTGGGGGGATTGGTGGGTTTTTTAATTACTTGCAGGGTAAAATGACTGTCTCTGGACTTTCTCATTGCTAGTAACTTCTCTTTCCCTGGTGTGTGACTAACAATATATTTACAGTTGTACTCACTGGGAAGCCCATGTTTAGGCAGGACTTAAGATCAAGAAGAAATACCTGAAGAAATACCAGTCTCATAAGAGTTTTTAGGTGTTTTTCATTTGAAGCATTAGGCACTTGATAAATTATATGTGGATTGTCTTAATGATAATTGTGTTGATAATTTTGGTAACTATACAAGAATATATACAGTCTTGAATTTTGGTTTTGGAAGCTGAAAGGACTGCTGTATATTATCTGCCTTAATTTGAAAATTGGCTTTTGACCAAATGTTGTTTTATGTTTTCATAACCAAATTGCTTATGAAATTTTTTCTGATTGATTCATACTCTAATGTATTTTTCCATCATAAGCATAACCTTTTTTGTTGTAGGTGCCACCTCTGATGCAGAAAACCTATTCAGATCCAGACCATTGCCGTGTTGCTGCACCAATTGATGACAATGTGAGTCTGACATTTGTCCTTTCACAGCTGACACCTCTAAAACCAAACAAATTATTTACTTATTCTGCATTGAGCTACTTTTTTTGTTTTCTGGTGCTATACCAGGCACTTCAAAACAGTTCTAAGCTTTTTATGAAGGAGCTTGCATACTTCTAAAATTGACAATTTTACTAGCACTGAAATGGTTTGCACAACACTGGAATACTTGTGAGAGTGTTTGTACTACTGCTTCTGTGTTTTGTGGCTGGGGGGTTCCATTTTTGGGTGTTTTTTCTCTTCTCCCTCCGATTTCTGTCTGTTCAAAGATGGTGTGCTACCAGACTGTCAGTATCATTTCAATTGGCATTTTATGGATTTGATTTCTGATGTGACCTTTTAAGGAGCATTTCTTTAATGGATCAAAAGAAGTGTTTGCCATGTAATTGTGGAAGCACCCTTCAGAATGTCTTCCTAAATAACAAACTTTTTAGTATGTGGACGCCTAGAATGTGTAAAGTAGTAATATTAAAAACTTGAAAGCACAGTTTAAGCTCTTGATGTTATCAGAAGCTATGGCATTTTGCTATTGTTTTGATTGAAACATTGATCATATATGTGCAAACAGTTGGAAAAACCCTTTTATCTCTAAGTAGGACAGAAAAGCCTAAGATTACCTGTCATTGTATATATTTTGCTGTGCTCCTGTTTTGCTCTTCCTGTTTCAGGTTTTTTAGTCATATGCAGGCATTTCAGTTTGTTTCCCTGTCCAAAACTGCTGTGATTACTTTGCAGATGTATTTTTACTCAACTAATGTCTCCTCGAGTTCGTCTGGATTTTCTTTTACCCCACTATTTTTCACTGTATAAGACTGTTTCCCCAAGTTTGTAATTACAATTATGTTGAAAAGATGCGGCCCTATTTTGAGGGCCTGGTCTACAAATCACTCCGTGTTCATAGATTGATGATCAGAAGGCTTTATTTATAGATAGATAAGTAAATAGATATTAATAAAAAGATGATTGAGAGAGAGGGAGAGATCAGCAGCTTCTACGGCAGGTGCTGGAGCTGCGATCCATCGCCATGTCTCTCTCCTCTGTGTGTGTCTGTCCAGCACCAGAATGGAATGCACAACAAGAACAGAGCGAAAACCTTTGATTGGTCAGGCAAACACCTTACCATAAACATTTCTCATATTTACATTCTTTCTCCTGGGAAACTACAGAGAGCTACCTTAGAAATGGAGTTAACTATTTAGAATTGAAGACAGGTTAAAAAGAAATTACTTTTCCCAGCTTGTCTCTGAGATTTCTCAAAAAACCCACTGCCAAGTCATGACCACACAATTATAATTATAAATATCTTTAGTACTCCTGAAGCTTCTGTTTTGCATGGGCAAAACAAAATAATATAATTCAAGTATATTAGCAGCTTCTCTGTCATCTGTAAAATGATTAGATGTTGAAGTTCTTGATCATTTTAAGTTAGGATACCAAGTGTTAAAGGCTGATTTCAGATATTTGAAAACCTTTTAACTCTCAACTGCTCATCTAAGATTAATTGCTCACAACTTAAAATCACTAAGACAAAAATAAGGCAGTTTAAATGAAATATACTTGGAGAAAGCAGAGCCATGGATCTGTGCAATCTCCAACTGGATTATGAACCCACTGTGTTCCAGTTGCATCTAAAGGTATACTTGTGTAGTCCACCGAAAGAACAATACTAATGTGTTTTTTGTAGCCCAATCTGTGTAACATTATCTGTTAAAAAATAAAATTATGATCCTTTTCTTAATCTTCAAGCATAAAAGCACTGGATAGTCATGCAGGTTACAGTGATGTCTAAATAAAAGGCACTTCCTTGCAATGAAATGTCACTGTTTTTAGCATCCATAAGAAAATCGTGACCAAGAAAAGCTCCTTCCAGAAGTTTTTGTGTAAGGCATTTAGAAGCACAGCAACCAAGGAAGAGGTCAGGGTATATTAAGGACATACTTATATGTATTAATTTTATTAATCTTCTGTAATAACTGTTGACTTTTGAAATAGTTGTTTCTTCTTGTCTTATTTTAAAAATTCTGTGTATCTGGTTTTATATTTAATTTTCCGTTTTTCTTTGCTACTAATGGTGTTATAGAAGATTTAGGGAAGATTTCATATTACACTGAAATACAGAGCAAAGTGTCATTGTTGTGCTTGTACTGAAGCATTTGATGCATAAATATGTAGCTTTTTTGAACTGAACTAAAGGTTTACTGTTTATTCTTTTACTTGGTGGTCAGGTGGATGACAATATTCCCCTGAGAGTAATGCTCCTGCTTATGGATGAAGTCTTTGATTTAAAGGAGAGAAATCAGTGGTTAAGAAGAAATATAAAAAATCTGCTTCAGCAACTTATTAGAGCAACATATGGCGACACAATTAATAGGTACTGTTTTTCTTATATAGAACAATCATGTCAGAACACTGTGTACTCTCTGTCTATACATCCTTCCTGGTATTACTAAATTATTGTGATTTAAATTTGCATGCATTCCTCCTTGAAGAAAATGAATAAACTGAGTACAAATGTGGTGTAAAGTGGAGATAAATGCAACACATTACTGAAAAATTCCAGTAACTCTTACATGCCAGAGAACTTACAAAAGAGCTTGCACGTACAAGAGTTCACATTTCTGTGAATGTAATTTAATATTGATGCTTTTTTGCCCTTTTTTACACTATAAATTTTTTTATTAGTATTATTTATTACTTCCTGCACTATTTCTGCTTACATCTCTTTCATGCCACAAATGATCCACTGGCACTGTTAAATTATGTGAACTTGACCAAGTTGCAGTGTTAATGTTAAGTTTTTGCTTTCACACTTTAAAAGATGGGAGTGGGAAAGGAAAAGGCTCTTACGGGGTCTGTTTTGCCCTCTCCATATTCTTTGTAATTTACGTGTACCCTTATTCATGCAAATTCAAAGCCAATTAATAGTACTAATTAAGTAATGTTTCTTGCCCTCAGCTGAGAAACATACAGTTTTCCAGGCTTGCCTTCTAGTAATCTGTTTCTGAAATGTAAACAAAATAAACAACAACAACAACAAAAAATTATAGATAAAGGTTTAGAACTGCGTGGTTACTTTTGATTTGGTGCTGTAAATCAAAAACCTAATATCTAGCAGAATAGATAGAGAAGTAGCTTCCTATTAGAGGACATTCCTCACTGTATCATTTCTTTTTTCCCTTCAAAAGTATACTTGTGATGTTTTCATCATCACTGTTAAACATACAGACTTGTGGTAGCAGTAACAATGTAATCATGTAATAAAATAACAATGGATCTTTCTCAAGTAATTCCTTGTGGCAAATTGAAAACTGTGTTGAGAACTGTGCTTCCAAGAGGATGCTGCACTGTTAAACAACTGAATACTTTTTGCTGTTTTCAGATTGTAGTATAAGCAGCAGAGTTTGTGCACAGGCTGTTGCTTCCTTCTTGCAGAGGTGGCTGTAGTACTGTAGTACTAATTTGCTTCTGCATTTAGAACCATTCCAGATACTCATGGCTTCCTCTGGTCACCCGTCATACCTTGTCCTGGCAAGTTCTTGGGGTTTAATGGCATTCTGCAGAAAAAGTGTCTTTTTCTGTTTCTTAGAAAACTAAATTCAAATTGTGGTTAGGGAAACAGTCCTGAGATTATGGTGGTACACAGAGGCATATGTAATTTCTGCAAGCATCCTAGATTTGGATATAGAGCTGTGTTTGGGTTGGTGAATGAAGGCCTGGTGAATGAAGGCCTGATGAATGATCAGTCTGTATCTCTTTTTAAGGATTGTGAAGTAACTGTACACACTGCAGCAAGTATTTTGAGATTCTGAGTAGGTCCTTTGCTTACAGAAGCAGAACTTAAAGTCCTCCATGAAGCAGAGTGCTCTACAAGCAAACCAGTTAGCTAATGGTGATGGGAGATGCAACAGCAGTTTTGCAGCTGACTTCATTATCATATGTTTACCCAAAAAGAAAAAATCTTTAGCTTTAGGGAGTAGTCAATGAACTTAGATTTCCATCTTGAGAATCAGTGTTTGCCTTCTTACTGTGCAGTATTATAGAACAGAGTTGGAGAAAGTTGAAATTATACTTTGTTTGCCCTGGAATGCTCTTTAAAATGATGCTTCACTTGTGGGTTCTCTGCTTTAAAAATTAAACAAGATACTTGTTGCTTTGATTTTAGAAAAATAGTTGATCATGTTGATTGGATGACATCTCCCGAGCAAGTAGCAGATGCAGTGAAACGCTTCAGGTAAGTCTTTTATCATAGATGTTAAATATGAAGTACTCACCAATTGATGTCTAATATCTATATGTTTTCCTGTTCTTCTTATCTTACATGAGGAAATTATTATCACTCTCCAGAGTACCACACACTGGCATTCTGGAGGTTGGATCATACACTGCTTTTTACATACGTTAAGTGAGAGAAAGCAACTGTCACACGGAAAAGACTATTTTTGAGTTTTCTCCTCTACCTTAAAAACTTCTTTGTTAATGAGTCTAGAAGAGCTAGAGTGCAGGTGTACTTAGAAATGTCTTATCACTGTAGTGATGTAGTGTCTTGTTTGCCTTGATGAAGGCATGTACATGCCTTGCTTTTAAAGGCAAACAAATTAGTGTTAAGAGAGCCCTAGCTCTGGGATAACGTTTCACTTTTTTAGATACAATGGAACTGAAGTCTGATTTTGAAACTGTCAAAGACTCTTTCAATTTCCATGAAGTTTTCATGGCTTCTACATTGTTGTTGAGAAAGTGTTACCTGCTTTTTTTTTCCCCCTATAGTCTGAGGGTTTTTTTGTTGTGGTGACAGTCAAAGTAGGGTAATGTATTCTCCAAAGGGTCATAATTTACAAGTATTCTGTTATTCTTTGATTAAACTGTAGGAATGTGTACTTTTTATTCAGAAAAAAGATTGTCTTTTGCTAGAGGCAAAATAGGTAATTAGCCAAAGGCATGTGTTTTGCATTGGGCATTCTACTACACTGAAATTATTTCTTCTCAGCTTTAGCTTGTTGAAAGGCTAACTGCTAATGTCAAAACCTAAGCGTAGAGTCTCAGTAGCAATAGTCTGATTAGCAAAAGCAAGGCTTAGGTCTGTTTTATGAAAAAACTATGTGGTATTTGAATGGTTTTGATTTGCATTATTTTATTAAAATTTTATTTCATCTGATTCCTGTACTGAAAATTATAGCTCCTGATAGATTGAGTGTATTGTACTACTTGCTTTGGATTTCTTCACTTTTTTTCCTCTTCTAATATTTGAAGTGTGTTAGGTTGTGTGCAAATTATTTTCTTGTATTTATTTCCTGAGATAACCTTAAAAGATTTTTAAAAGATCTTTTCACTTGATAAAAAGCTATGGTATTTTGACAGATTTGCTTTTGTTACAGAGATGCTTTTTGGCCCAATGGCATTTTAGCAGAGACTGTTCCACGAAGGGACAAAGCTATTAGAATGAGAACAAGAGTGGCAGGGAAGACCAAATTACTGGAGGTGATGCCAGGTAAGTGAGTCTGGGATTAAACCCTAATAATCCTTACCATATATTGTTACTGAAATTAATGTCAGTATTCTTGTTGATTGTGTTAAGTACTGAAAAGAAATGCTGATATATGAACTGAATTTAAATAAAAAAGGTTCTAATTATTAAAGCATTGGACATTTTCAGATGTACTCTCTGTAATTCTCTTAGAGCTAACCCAGTATTTAGTTTCTAGAGTATTTAAGTTGTGCCTGAAATAGGTATATTCCCAAACAGTATGATTTCTTGCAAACATGGTCTCTACATATATGGGGTAAGAGTGAAGTAATTTTCAGAAGTACTCTCTTCTGTAAGAGAACTTTTTGTTTAGTCATGTTGTATAGAGGCACTGTTACTTCAAATTTCAGGCTACGTAGTTTGAAAGACTCGATATTCAGTTTAAGTTTGTTGACATGGAAGTAGAATTTAGCTTAAACTTGTGTGTAACTTCTGTTTTTTGTAGATGAACTGAAGCACATCATAGGCGCTGAGACTACGCGGAAAGGCATTCTTCGGGTCTTTGAAATGTTCCAGCATAGTCAGCTGAATAAGAGAATGGTGTATGTGTTTCTGGAGAGATTCCTAGAAACCTTATTTCCACAAAATAAGTTCCCTGAGCTCTTCAACAAACTGCATTCAAGGTCAAAGCAAATGCAGAGATATAAGCAGAGACTACACTCTACTCAAGCGCCTTCCTTACAGAAAAGGTGACACTTCAAATCTATTAAGCTGGTGTTTGTTTGTCCAGGATTAATTACTTGGGCAGATTCTCTGGGGCTTCAAACTCACATGCTGTCATTTCTGCACCAGTCTTCTAGTGTCACATATTAGATTATTAATGCATCTGTAAGACCTGTGGATCTTCTCATCTTCACTTGTAATTCAACCACTACCAAAATGGTTTGTGTGTCTTAAAATGATTTGGTGCATCTTCATGCAACATTGAGAAGAAAACTGGCCCAGTATATCAGTATACTCATCCTTTCCGTTCCTGAGTCAATGCTTTGCCAGCAATGAAAAGTGCCAGACTGTTCAAGTAAAGCACAACTATGGTGATGCAATTGAAGAAAAGAGTGTTTTGGCACTGGGAGATAGTGCAATGTGTAAGAGTCAGGTGGAATTGTTCTGGGTAACAACTGATGGCGCTCTGTAGGGCTATTTTAACATTCCTGTAAAGGCTGAGTAGTCCAGAAAAGCAGTCTCTGGAATAGCAGGTTCATAGGAGAAAGGAGAAATATCTCTAGCCCTATCATTAAAGTACATTTCTTGAATAAAACTTGAGGTAAGGTGGCTTTTATGCCATGGTTTCATCACCTTTCATATTTTGAAAATTAACCTTATATCTGATGGGGGTTTTAGTAAAAGCAGAGGTGCAGTAGAAACAAACCCTTTATTCTGATTATTCTGTAGCTTTAAGGGCCTTATGCTGCTCTTACAGCACCTGGCATACATTTTGCATGTAACTTCAGTGGAGAAGGAGCATCATATTTATGTTCAATTGGTCTATTGGAACATAAGTTGATAGTTGTAGAAGGAAAGGGATATATGTTTTAAAGAGGATAGATACTGTGTTAGAAGATGAGGAAATTGCACTAAGACACAGTTTACACACAACTCCCCACTAAAATCTTGAACTTTTTTGGGATGTAAAAGAATATGTCCTACTTAATTGAAAGATTCCTTACCTTTTAGTGTGTAAGCCTCATATGGAAAAATGTTAGAATTACTTGGTTCCTCACAGGTAAAAGATTTCATTAGTCATATGCAAACACTTGCAAATTTCTGAATGCATCTCAGTGTATATATGAAAATAAAAAGGAAATAAAACGACAATATTTTTTTAAATAATTTTTTTATTTTTTGCATAGTGTAAAATTTTAATAAAAATTTGACATCAAGGCCCCACATCCATCTGTTTAGTTTCATTGAAGAAGTTATGTCCAATTGAAAATACAGTAACATCTGAATAATCCTGTTTGGCCACAGCATATCTCAACTTGTGTTTTCTTTTCCATAGTCCCCAACTGTTTGAGCACTACTATCTTGAGTGAATAGAAGGTAATCTTTTAGAGTCCCTTTTTTTTCTGAATGCTGAACACAGGGTAAGATACAGCTATGCCAAGGATCCCAAGGATCCTTGTAGTAATTTGTGTCTTAATGGGAACAAATGGTCCTTTTATGCAAGTGAGAGACAGACCTTGGATGAAAGCGTTCTGAGACAAGATAGAAGGCTCTCAAAGGACCTCGTTAAATTGACTGACACCTCTGTATAGATAATTTTTCTCATGGACTCTATTAATGAAATGTAGCCTTTTATCATACTACTTAATGATGATCATATTGTACTGTTAACGTTCTCATACAGTATGCATGGGCTCAAGTGCACTTGTTTTTTTCTTTATTGCAGAACTAAATGCTGTAAATTAAATCCCTTTCTTTTGTAATCCCTATGAAGACAACTTGGTAAATACAGAAGAACCCCTTTCCCTTCCTCTCTGCAGGTTTTGTAGAAGTGTGACGGTTAAATGCTTTTGAATTTAACAAAATTCTTGAGTTCTGTGTGAAGTAATCAACATAGCCAGCTCCTATTGTTTACATGCCTGTATCTTCCTCTGATGTCAGGGTGCTCAAGCATAACTGATATCTGACTGATGAAAGATCAATCAGCAGTTGTTCTTGGCGATACAGTAAATATCTCATTATCCTACCAAATCTAATTTATGTCTTTTAAGTCACTGAATTTGTTAAGCAGTATGAAAGTCAGAAGTTCAAATACTGTTTTGTCAAGTCTGTGGAACCTCATATCTATCTGTAGGTACCATGAGAAATTTCAAGAGGATAGTGATAATATACAAATTTGGCATTTTTTTAATTAATCTGGTACATTTCTGTACAAAAATAAAATAATATCTCTAGGAATGTGAACTGAACATAGTACACCATGTTTATTAGTTGTTTTACTTAATGAATTTATTACATATACCTATACACACATTTATATACGCATGTGTGCATATGTATATATGTATTGAAGTTTTGTCTTCTGTATTTAATTACAGAATGTGGCTTCCTAATTCAGTGGTGCCTGTTGGCTGGCAAGATCCATCAGAAATGAGTACTTTTTGTTAAAGCAAGTTTGTATGTATCTTTATTTAAAAGGTTTTCCTGTCAACGATTTAAAGTACCCACCCTGTCAACCCATGCAGCCTGTTATCCTAGGAAGTTTCCAAAACTGAATGTTAAAATACAGCACAGTCTGGGTGTTTCTTCTGGCCTTTAGGTGCTGTGACTGGCCGCTGAAAATTGTGCCATTGTCAATAAATGCACTTGTTTTAGCCTTAATTATTTTTAAGAGAAAACGAGCAATTGAATTTTTCATTTGGTTCATCCTCAAGCTTGTGCTGCTGGTGTTTGTTAGAACTAAACAGTAAATTTTAAGTGCTACCAGAATGTGTACCAAAATGAAACTATATAAATTCCACAATCTAAATTTTAATATTGTGCAATATTTTCATTTACTGCATGTGTATTTGAATAGCTGTAAAATAAATGAATTTTTAATGTTCTGAAGTCTAGGTTAAAAATGTCTTCTCAGCTGAACAATTCTGCATTCTGTTGTTATGTTAGTTTATTTAAGGACTTGTTTTAAAAGTCTTAGTTGTTACTCCTTTGTTAATTCCTTTGTTCTCAATGATCCTTGCTCTCCTGAGCAAAGCTCATACATTACAAGGGAAGAATCTGAAGAACACATCTCATAAACTCATAGAGTTGTTATAAACTACTTGTGCATATCATTGTACAGTAAGTGTCAGCTGTGTGCCTAATTGTTCTGTTGATGCTTTTCCCCTCCCCCCTCCTCTCGTTTCTGTAACAAAGAATGAACATGAAATGGGCTGCCATGGTCACTTCTACTGAATGGCAGAGGACTCTGAATTTTTTTTGGAGTTTGCATTTATGTTCTGTCCAATAGAAAGCTAAAAAATTACACTAATAAAGTATTAACAGGATTACTATGAGTCTTCATTTATTTTTCAAATAACTGTCTCACTAGCAGGTATGAAAGGTCACTAAAGATAAAACTATTGCTATTTAAATAAAAGAACCATGATTTTTTTTTTTTAACATTTTTTAAGTTGGGTTTGCCTCTAACAAATTAATCACTACATTCATTTTTGACCAGCATTTGCAGACAGTACTGTATTTTATAAAGAAGCAGAAACAATGAGATGGTATGATGTAGGAGGGGGAGTTTATATTGTTGCGGATTTTTTTACTCTTTGGCTTTTTCCCCCCGGGTTAATTTTTGCAGCAGCTGGATCTACCATGGGATCACAATTGTTACCCTTGATATATTTATTCCAGCTGTTTCACATTCATCAAAAAGATGTCCTGAGCTACAGAGATGTTAGTTCTTTGACCCTTGAGTAAAGTGTTTACCACTTTGTCTTGCTACAGGATATAGAGATGTATTGGGAATTTTACTAGCTGATTGCAAGTTCTTACTTGTTGGACCTGGAATCCTAGGGTAATTTCATGGCAGAAATATACTACATAACAAGCTTTTTTTTCAAAAAGTCTCTAAAATGTCTGCCCTTTGCTAACTGAGGGTTATATGTGTCTGTGACTTAATTAAATCTTCAGTCTATCAGATTATTTAAATTTGGTTTTGATGTCTAGTGCAGTGTGATTGCTAAAGTTTTGTGGAGTTCAGTAGTCAGCATCAGTCTTCCTTGACTTAACTACAAATTCCATAATTTATCTCTTGGATGAAAGGAAATTGTGTAATGAAAACAATGAGTTCATTTTTGTTATGTATTTCAAAAGAAATTAAGCTTTAGTAAACACTTGAAACATGCATGCCACTACAGTGTGTCCCTCCCCAAAATACGTTTGACTGCTTTTGTATTCAGATATCTCAAATAACTGTTTCCAGTTATTTGAGATATTTGCCATGTCTCTGAATTACAATGGCATGTTGGGCTTGGGAAAATCTGCATGGGTCAGTGAAATAATTTGATCCCTGGTTCAGCAAGAGCTAACTGGAATTCTCATTTGGCATTTTAGAATTGGACTAGTACATAAATTAATTCTGATGTTGGTCTTAAGTAGTGAACAAGATTATATTGAATTTGTTGGCAATCAAGACCTACTAAGTAGGGATAAGGAATGTAGATTCCAAAAATTGTATTGTTCTTTTTGACCGTAACACTTTTAAACATGAATCCAAAGTAGTCTGTTGAGGTTTTGTGCTGAATTTTGTCAGCTTGAGCTCTTGAAACATGTTAATTCTGAATTAAATTGAGAGATAATGATGAAATTTTTCTGTTACCAACTTTTGGGAGTTTTAGGTAAGATATTTTCAAAATCATTGAAAATTGGGAACCACCTTCCTTTGGAACATGTGAAAGATGCTTCTGTGAGTTACCTGGTAATTCTATGCACAGAATGGCCACAACCTTCACTTCTTTTTGTTCTTTTTCTTAAAATAGCCAGCCTGTATTACGGTAAGTACAAAACTTTGCAGATGTCAGCTCCCCATAGCAAGCTACAGGTTTGTTATTTTTCAGTGTGATGCTGAAGTTGGAATTTGATTATCAAAGGCAATGTTTTTGTTACCAAGAACTTCATACAAAACATTCCTTTATAGTCTGTTTAAAAAATTGTTTTCACATCTTACTCAATTGTATGCTATCTACGTTGATTTAAAACTTCCCATTTAATCCTGAACTTCATTTCTTCAAACAAACAAGACCTGCTTGTATCTAATGAAAAATGTGGGTATCTGAGGGGGAAAAGGATTGGAGCTCCGTGCAATGTTCTTCTGTCTTGGGGAATTGGATCCCTGCAAAAGTGAAAGCAGGATGTCATGCATTTGGAAATTCACCAGTTTTGCTGACCTTGTGCAGTGCCATGTGAAGGAAACATGGGCTCATGGTTCTGTGCATCTCGTGGAAGATATGTTAGTTTTTATTAGATGTGTGTTCTAAGTGTTGCTGAGGCTAGTGGTGAGCAGTTGTGGTAAGTGCCTCTGAATGGGTTGGAGCCTCACGGTCCTGCCAATGTAGAAATGTGTTACTGATGTGGCTCCTGTAGAACCAACACGTGGGGCTGTCACCACTGAAAGAACTTCCTGAAGCCCCTGAGTGATGCCAAGTGATTCCACACAGAAACATCTGTGCCGTTCCACTTGCTGTAGAATCCATCCTTCTTTTACTTTCTGTCAGTGGTAGAGCTATTGCCAAGAATATTGTGGTCTCTGGAGGGTGTATCATCCTGAGCCTGAGGAGTGTGGCAGTACTGGGTAGATGGCTGTTTGTGTAGGTGGACTCTTGGCTTGACAGCCATAAATAATATTTTTTTCTAGTATCATGGACTACAACTGAAAAGAATCCATAAGAAGCAATAATAAGAGGAATTTTAAATAATAATTAAGATTAATTATATATTATTATATATAATTAAAATTATTATTAAGAATAATAACTTTAAAAATGACTTTTAATTGGAAACTTTTGTGCTGATGATTTATTTATTTGATACCAAGTCAAGTAATCACTTAGTAAACTGAGAGAGACGTGGCTATCATAGTGGGTCTATTAACCCATTTCTTAGAAAATGAACAGTAAAATTTTGTACTTACTTAGCAACAGCATGTGAAGTACAATATTCTCAGTTCATTAACTTGAGAGAGATTTGAATAAACTGAAAAAAAAAGCAGTGCAGAAGAAAAATTGAAGTGCGTCAGAAATACCTCTCAACTTCATATTCATTTTGAAAACTTAAATAAAATCTCTATCAACATTCCCATTCCAATACTTTAAGCTTTTAGACTGTTTATACAAATTAGACAGTAAATAATTGAGTTTTGCAGAAAAATTGATTATTTGTGCATCTCTAAAATTGTGTGCATGTGTACTTCTGAGTCTTACACATTTTGTATTGAGCATTTCACTTGCAATACTTGTTTTCTTTCCCATTAGCTATTTGTAGGTTTTATCAGAGATGAAGAGAAGCACTCTCCAAATAAACTGTCTAGTCTTTGCAAACTGCTTTGGTTAATCACATCAAAATTAATTACGTTTTCTCAGCTAGAAAATACTTCTCTTTTTGTTAAAAGACAAAAAACACTTAAATGTCACCACTAGAAATTGCCACAGGTAATGTTCACTGCTTCTGATTATTTCTTTTAACAGTCAGCAAATCTCATATTCTTTCTTCCACGGAAACCTAAACCAAGGAAGTCTAACACATAACATTGTGTTATATATAAGTACATAAGTGTATGTTGTGTTGCAAAGTGCAGAATTAAGTACAATCCTCCTGACCATTTTTGGGGGAAATGTGCAGTTTTAAAATCAAAGATGGGGAAATGAAAAATTATGCTCTTGATTTTATAAAAATGTAAAATATGCCAATCTTAACACCTTTTTTTAAGAATTCTTTTTGGTTGATTATTTTCCTTTTTTAATCTAGTCAGTACTTTTGTACTTGTAATAATCCCTCATGTCAAAAAACAGCCTGCTGCATCTTTTAGGTAATTTCAATTCACAAGTCCTAAGAAAAAAATATTCCAAGGATAAATGCCTGAGATTTTCCATACTTGCATAGTGTATTACCCTAACACATCAAGTTAAAAAAATTCTACTCTTGCTTTTTTATTTAATTATGTTTGAAGTAAACCAGACAATTCTAGTATTATTTGTGCTCAGTAGGTTTTACAGCAACAACTGTTACTCAGTGCAGGAATAAGTTTGAAAGACTGCTTTTTGTTAAACTAACTTGCACTTAGAAAAAAATGTAAAATATTTCCAAATACAATTAAACCTGATAAAACACTTTTTAAAATTTGCTCTTTTTCAAGTCTATAGTCAAAATTTAACATTTGTTGTTGTTCCTCAAGTTGTTTTGTTGTAAGTACAAGCAGGTGATAGTGTGTTTCTAAAAGCAGATGTATTTTGAAGGAGATTGCATAGTGCACATGTAGAGTTGAATGATGCATGTGACAAGGTACTCCTGGACAGGCAGTGAAGGTACTGAGCACAGTTAGGAAAAAGTGGAGTCGAGGAGCTGAAAGCCTCTTGAACTGTAGAGGTTAAAAAGAGGTCAGGCACTGCAGTTCTTGAATCTACACCCCTTCCTCCTGTCCATCCTTCCCACTCCCTGCAGAGTGTTTTGGTTGTGTTTTATGGCTTCAGAATTCAAGAAGCTTGTCTTCTGGCGTGATTTGCTGCTGACATTTTATAAGAATAATTGGTTGTATGAGATGAAAATAAATACTTCAGAAATATTTAGGAATTTCATCCAGAGCTTCATAGCAGCTAGTTCCAGGCCTCTGTTCTCATTTAGTCTAACCCTGAGCCATGTTCCTGGTCTGCATTCCTCTTTCTTCGCAAAGTGTTTTATGTTCTGTGGTTTTTATCAGTGTGTGATGGTCCAATAGTGCCTGAGATCTGCTTGATATAAAGAAAGTGATTGTGTCAGTATGATCAGTGCATGCAGTAAGGGAGCTCCTCTGGGGGAAAACTGACACACAGCAGGTGTGCAAGGAGTAAGCAAAAACATTTTACTATGATAAAGATCATGAAACTGAAGGCCAGAGAATGTCAACTATTTCTAAGACCCCTGACATTTTCATAAAGTGGTCTTATGGTACACGCTTGCCATCATCTGTTCAGCTGTGGAGGGTTTTGAGAAAAAAATGTTAATTCAATGCTGCTGTCCTTGACAGAGTCCCAAAACTTTGTGTTATTGCACAGAAGTCTGTAAGCTTAAGAATTAGTGGAAGGTGTCGTTTGAAATATTTTCTCCCAAAGCGCTTGGTCTTTGTGAATTGTAGCACATTTGGGTTTGTTTGTGGGTGGGATCACGCTTTGCAGTTTGGTTTGAGGGGTGCAGGAATTTGTGTTTCTGAGCCCCACAGGATAGGGCTGAATATTTGCTACAGCCAAGTGTGATGCAAGGTGGGCACAACCTTGCACAGACAGAGGAAAGCTCCACCAAAGATATTAGTTCTGATAATTCTGGTGCTTTTGGGAAGAGGGAAAGGTCTGCTTTGAAAGCTGCACTTCTGAAGTTCTCTGTTCCCACAGACCTGCCGATCTTTTTGTGTCAGAAGACACTTTTCTGAAATTACCAGGGCTGTGGGTGTACAAGGAGGTTGCCCTGGATTTAGCAGTTGGATCTGGCATATCTCCTATTTAACACTCTCCTACCAAAAGTCAGGGATCTCCTTGGCATCTGAGTCACATCGAGACAGCTGACTGGGGTGTTTGCAGGTCGACTTGCTGAAAATCTGGCCTAGTTTCCCTCCTAGGAAAGAAGCTTTGAGTAGGAATAAGTTACATGGAGCCTGCACGGAGCAGAAGCCTTGAGGAAGCTCTGGTGAGTTCCCCAGCTGAGAGTGGGGCAGGTTCAGTGCTAAGCCCGTGGGAGCCTCTGTGTCTGAGCAGGAGAGACTGCCCAGGCAGTGGGAGAATTCTGCATCCCAACGTGTGGTGGGACCAGAGGAATGGCGTTCAGGTGTAGCAGTATCAGGGTGATCTCCTGTGCCCTCACAGGTAAAGCCTTTCATCTATGGAGCCCCAAATGGAGCCTATACAGAATCGTGGTTCTGCTTTCAGGGGCACAGAAAGAGCACAAGGCTCTGCAGGGACCAGTTTGGTCCATCGCTTTTCATTTTAGTCCTTACCAGGGACTTCAGGGTGGTGCTCACAGGTTTCAGCTTATTCTCTGAACAGTATCTGGTAAGATATCTAGAGTGATGCAGATAAATCAATGATTTTTCCAGCCTGGTGCTACTTTGAAGTCCCATCTTTAGTGCTCTTTTTTTAAACAAATAGAATGTAACTGTTTGCATCACCATACTTTTGCTGTGGTGTATCGGTCTGGCCAGCCCAGCTTCACAGTAGTTGGCACTTTTACCCCATTGGAAAAAAACCTCACTACAGGTGTTTTTTTTTTTTTCTGTAAGGGCTTTCTAGAAGGTCACAGAAGCATGAAATCTATCCTAATTCAGCTTAGCTGCTAATCACAGAGAGAGAAAGGAAAGTGTGACTGAGTATTGAGTAAATGTCAGTTGGCACCTGTTTTCACAATCTCAATTTGTTTTTCTTCTCACACCATATTACACCTCTTAATTTAATTTGTGACCAGCCTTTTCCCCTTCCAGCTGTCCAGGGCTGCAGGGCACACGTTCCAGCTGGTGTTATCGGGGGCTTTGCTCAGCCTGAGGACTGAGCTCAGCAAATCACCCAAGTCCTGCAGCCGCCCAGGATCTGGGTACTCTCTTGCTGCCTTATCTCACTTACCGCCTGGTAACTTGATTCCCTGGACCTGAAATGGAATATGCATATTTCAAATACCTTTAAAAAGTCTTTCCCATCCTAACTATGTTGTTTTGGGATTAAAACGGACTTTAGGTAACAGAGTGGCCCATTCATCAGCTTTGCAATAATTATGGTGCTAATGTTGATTTAAGTTTGTTTTTTTGAAGAGAAGGGTTCCTAATGGCATTTGCAGAAGGGTAGGCGGCCTGGCAGTTGTACTCTGAGCGTGTCACGTGTAAGGGCTGCATTCTCCTTCTCTCCCGTGTGAAAGCACGTGAAAAACAGCAGGGCTGGAGAAATCCAACATCCCATCCCCGTGCCCCAGAAAAGTTTAAGACAGTCCCAGAGTGACGTTCAGAGAAGTAGCAAATTTAATTTCTTGGACCTCAGGCTATGATAGCTTAATCCTTCCTCTCCAGAACAGATATCTTCAAAAATAAGATGCATGACTGTCTGGCAAAATTACCAGACAGACTGACAGATGATGAATTTGTAAGATACAGAAGCCAGTGTTATCACCAGAGCTTCTTTGTGTAGATCTTGACATTCTGAGTCAAGAAAGAAGGAAATCGCCCAGCCCTGTTCTCCCTGAGCAAATGCTTCTTGTCTTCTGTCAACTCTGAATTTCTAAAAATTAGAGTGTATGTATGTTGTAGTGCATTTTATTAAATAGGCTGTTAATTTGCTGTACAGAAGCTAATCTGTTATCAGCTCTGACTACCACTGAAACCTGCTAGCTAAGGATACTTCCATCCTGAAAAGCTCATTTTTTTACAAAAATCATTGTCACAATTTCTCTGACTGCTGTTAGCAATGTCTACCATAATAATTTGGGAAAAGTCCTGTATAGTATTATGGTCTCTACATTAAAGATACTCCTTCTTTTCCTCTCCACAAGGGATTCCAGAGAGTGAATATGTTAGCAGCTGTCTTTGAATAAGTAGTCAGATTGAAAAAGTATTTCTGAAAATGGGTTCTAAACTGAAGACCTGTATGAAGGTTTTTTTGTTGACAGCTTTTGTGTGTTTGTTTAGTTTCTTTGTTGTTTTTTTTTGGGAGGACTTGGTGGCTTTGGATGGAAAAAAATTGAAAAACATTTAATTTAGAAGCAGTTTTGGTCAGCACAGGCTGTGGTTACAGGTGGTACTGGCAGGGCAGACATCAGACACATAGTCTTGGAGGTGGAAGGGGCAAAGACCTGGGTGGGAGTGGCTGTCAGCCCTTCCAGCTCACAGAGGCTCCTGTTTAAGGAGGCTCTTTTTCATTTTCCCAACCCCCCCAAAACTGCATTGTTTGTGTTAAGGATGGCCCAATACTGTGTTTCATTTCAGCAGGTCATTATCTGTTGCCCTTCTCTGTCGTTTTCCCGGCTGTGTGTAAAAGCTCCTGATGGGCAAAAGATCTGACATCTATTGAAATGTTACCCCCATTCTGCATGTATTTCATGCATGTGGGATGGATATTTGAGAAGAAACAATCTTTCAGTCTTCAGGTTTTGATTTTTAGTAAGTCTCTGCTTGCACATGATGACTAAAGAGGAATTTTTAGAAAAGTCACTCTTGTCACAGCTGGTGACTGCCTGAAGCTTGAAACTTAACACATGTTGAGGCTATCATCATATAGGTTATTGCAGCTTGCTTTGTCCCCCAGCCTTGGCAAGGGCAATCTTACCTCTGCAGAGTACTGCCACAAAGACCATATTTATAACTGGAGCTATTATAATTTTCTGCTTTTCTTGTTGTAGTTGTTTGCAGAGTACATGATCTTTTTAGTCCCCCAGAACCTGTAGAAGCAGTAACAGGAAAAATTAAGCTGCAGAGAGATCCCATAACAAAGTCAGAAAAGTACACTTTGGAAGTTTTTGGCAAATGATATTTAAAAAAACCTCCACATACTAATTTTGGTTTGCAATAGTCCTTTTTTATTTCCCCAAGAAACTGTCCCAGCTGTACTATTTTATAGTTCTCTTAGACCTGCTTCCTATGTGCAGCAAATGCACTTTGAGCAAATGTGAAGAGTCTGGTGCCCAGGTGCAGTGTGGTGGCTGCTTCTGCAGCTGGTTAGAGACCTGAGTCTGCTCACAGCATCACCTTCCTAATCACCCTGGTGCAATGTGTGAGATAGATATATCCACCAAGTGATGAAAATTAATTTTTCTTCATTTTTCTGATGTTTGCTCTCTTTGTAGTGCCTGATATTTGGCAAAATTTTGCCATAAAAATGGGAAGCTTTTCTATTTTGATTTCCATATTTCTTTTTCATCTCTCCCAGTCTTGCAGGTTTGCCATAATAGAATTATTAGTTTGATTTTTTTTTTGTTTGCCTATATTTACTTATATTTTGTGATGATTGCCACTACTTTGAGTTAAAAATGTGCAGATGGTAGCACCTGATTTTTACAGATTTCCAGCTAAACTCAGAAAGTGGAAGATTTGTGTAAAATGTTGGAAGAGATTTCTGACTTGCTGGCAGTCTTCCCTCTCTCTTGCCTCACTTTTCCATTTTTATTATAATCCTTACATTGAACTCTGCCCTTTCAAAAAGGTATCATAGGGCTGATACAGTAAATAATTTTACTTGTGTGCCTATTGCTGATGACAGAAACATCAGGTAAAACTTCAGTGTGTGCAGGTTAATCTGTAGAGGCTGCTGAATTTCTCTTCCATTCTCTCTAACGGAGGATGCTGCTGCCTAAGATTGTCACACTGAGATAGGGAAAAGTGAAGCTTGGAAGAGAAGTAAACACTGGGAAGATTTATTTGCCTAATTATCCCTTGTGGGAGCAGGCTGGATTGAACTTCCTAAGATCCTTCTGTGTCCTGGTGAACTTTTATTTTCCTATCTGCAGAGAAATTTCCTGACAAAAAAACAAAGTCTAAGGCACTTAGCTTTAAAGTAGGACCACTTAAAAATAAGGATTCCTCTTTTCCTGCAGTAAGAGTTGCTATTCTGAGTATTTCAGGCCCAGCACACTTGAAAAATAGTGAGTAACATCCAAACAGTCTATGAGGAGAAGTGGTGCATCCTTTTCCTGCAAGGAGGAAGAGGCTTCTCTTGAAAGGAGCCATATATTCAGTCAAGAGAAGTTAACAAGTTTTCCTGGCTAAAAGTGCAGCAAGATTCTCTAAAGAAGAAAATGCAGAGATTTATTTTATCATCTCTGTATAACTAATTCAACTCTATGAAATGAGACTTCTAAAATAATTACCTGTTTCAGAAGGTCCCCATTATATGGATACTGTAGTGTCTGTGTGACTTTTCTGTCAGACCTGAACAACTCTTGTCCTGTGTGTCTTAAATTACACACACAGAGCTCCACTCCCAGCCCAGCATGGAGGGGGAAGAAGGCAGTGAACCTGTGAGTGTGGTAAAAGAAGAGCTACAGAGCAGGGGAAGGGCCTGCAGCACAAGGCTTGTGGGGATGGAGCTGGCGTTGTTTAGCTTGGAGAAAAGGAGGCTCAGGGGAGAACTCATGGCTCTCTACAAGTGCCTGAAAGGAGGCTGTAGTGAGGTGGGGGCCAGTCTTTTCTTCCAGGTATCAAGTGACAGGACAACAGGAAATGGCCTCAAGTGGCACCAGAGGAGGTTCAGATTGGATATTAGAAAAAACATTATTATCTGAACATGTTGCCAAGTACCAGCACAAGCTGCCCGGGGAAGACATGGAATTGCCATCCCTATAGGTATTTAAGAGACGTGCAGATGTAGCACTTAGGGGCATGGTTTAGTGGTCAACTTGGTTAATGGCTGAACTCTAGGATGTTAAAGATCTTTTTCAACCTAAATGATTCCATGATTCTCTGAAATTTGTGGGAAGCCTCTGCTGCTCAAAGGACATGGCCTGGGCACTCCCTTGTTGGTCTCTGCCTGAAGGACTCCAGTCCCGCATTATTCACTGCTTCACCCACCTGTGTTCACCTGGATCTTTTTGCATGGCTGAGAATTAAAATTGGTGTTTAAGGTCTTTAGACGGGAGTACCTAATAACTGAGGGCTGCTGTTTATTCAAGCTACCTTTGTTAGTTGTACCTCCCTGCCTCTTTCTGTTCAGGTTTTGTAACCATGCATTTTTAGGTTAGACATGCTTCACTACCAAATCTACTCATTAAAAGGAAACTTTGCTCCCTCAGGTTTTTATGGCTGACTACCCTAAGTTAGACACAGATGCAGGTTTCCCTGCAAGAACAGCTTTTCTGTGACTCTGCTTTTGGCTGCTGACTCCTGTATCAGTATCATGGTGTATAACTAAGGGAGGAAATACATGACTATAGCTGTTGCCTGTCTTGTACTTGCCCCTGTTACTGGAAAGCTCTCAGAAACAAATGAAATGAGCAGTATGTTTCTCCCAAAGTTCATTGCTAAATCAGGATTTAATAACTGGTAATACTTGGGTGCCTTTAGACAGAAATCTTTTCTGTCTCTGTTCAGCTAAAAGTGCAATTAATAACTGTTACTGCATTTATTTAAAAAGTTATTTTTTATGTAAAAAACTCATTAAGTAATACTTAAACTAAAGGATCTCAAGCATTTATTGAAAGGTGACCTAGACCTTTCATGTGCAACTATGCCTAATCTAAGTGCACTGAAATATAACAATATTATCTAAATTCAAGGGGAGAATTTGTGTTGGGTTTTTTTGCAAAGTTTAGCAAATGGTGGTGCCCCCCCAACATTTTCCCTCACAGAGGGATGGCTGCAGGGCTTTCTGGCAATGCAGAAAGAAGCATGCTGCTGCTTTTTCCTTTTCTTGTATTTACCAAGAAGGAGGGGTGCTATCAGCAACCGTAACAAACTTGAGCAGAGAGCATTTCCCAATGACCTGATGACTGACTGGTTTTAATGACCCTCAGCGTTTCTCTGGGTCATTAACTCTCCTAGGTAGTCATTAATCCCCAGGAAACATCCTGGGTCTCAATGTTCAGTGTTTAAAGACATGACAGTCTTCTTGCAAATATTTTTCCTACACAGCATCCAAAACACATATTCAACTAAATTTTTTTTCTTTCCAGATGTTCCAGTGTTTTTCAGTCTCCAGGAGGAATCATCTCTTATCTTAGTGATTTATTTTGGCCTTATGTTGAGTTGGTGTGCAGCTAGTGTATGTCTGTGATTTGAAGGTTTCCACACCCTCTGGTCTTGGGGCCTTTACTCTCATTTCATTAAATGAACTGCAAATGTCTCTGCACAACATAATGATTGTTGAGCTTTGAAACATATAATTTATTGACCTAATTCTTGATTTCTGTCCTTTACAGTCACTGTGCTGCACTGATGCCCAGAACAACAGCCTCTTTCAGAGGAGAGAGGGATTGATGCTGTAACAGCACAAACTCATCCATGAACTATTGGAGTCAGGGATGAGGAGCCCTGGGCCGCAGCAGCCGCAGCATGGCTTGAATGGATGGTGCCTCAAAGGACCAGAAATACTTTGATTCTACTCTTGTGTGCACTTAATTCCTTTAATATAGGACTGCTTAGAGTTATCAGGATGGTTCTTTAAAAAAATTTACATGATGATGACAAAGCATCAGCTGTGAGGCACAGCTGAGTCCCAGAGAGAACAGCCAATTTCAGGTGCTGTTTTGGGAGGTGCAGCCATGCTTTGGTGCACCAAAGGCCTGGCCTGGCAGTATTGGGGAATCCTGACACCCAGCACGTCATGGGACACTGCTGAGAAGCCTCAGCTCCTGGTGCTCTTCGTAGACAAGTTCTTCCTTTAGTGTTAAATGTTTTGGAATCTGCAACATCTGAAATGAAATGCTTTGTTACTAATGGTAGACCTCTGATCTCTTAGTTTTACACACAGCTTGGGAGAGGGAGTTCTTTTCTCCAAGCATAGGACTTCTTGAAACATTTCTGGGGTACAAAATACCAAGTTCTGTCAAGCGTTGCCTGTGTTCAGTCATCCCTTCAGAGATCAGAAGCACAGCTGTGATACCTGTGAAAGTTCCCAGTAAAAGTGTTCTCTGTGACACATCTGTCTCTTGGAGTGTCTCTGTCTACACACAGGACCTTGAAAGGCAGAATGGGAAAACTTTCCCAAAATGCACAGAAATGCTGTGGCAGAAGAATAGAACTTGGGGAGTGAAAAATCATCCCAGACCTGTGTTTCCTTCTTTTCAATAGGGATCACAGACTTTGTTGTGGTAAATCTCCCATTTCCTTCACTGAGTAAGGTGTTGCAGGTGGGAGCAGGCTGTGTAAGCATTAGCTCCTTCCTCTTAATTTGTAGGAAATTATTTTCATTTTTTCTGCAAACCAGGGCTGAATTACTTTGTAGTGTATGCATTTTTTTTTTCCTGCATACCTATTCAAATAACCTTTTTGTGTGTTCAGACACCTATTAGTTTTTTATTTTACTCGAGGTTCTTTCTGGAAAAGAAAAATTTACAGCATCTTTCCCATACAGAGCTTCTCTGTGCTCATTTTGTGAGAAAGGCAAATCCTACCTCCTGTAAAGGAAGCAGAGCTTTCCACTGAACTTACATCCACTTTAAAAGTTCTGCCTATAAAATAGGCCCATGATCAGTTTCTCCGCCATTAATGGAATTATAAATAGAAGACCTGTTGCAAAATAATTTTACTTACCAAAACCAGCTTTTAAAAATTATATTATTTTCAACTGGAATGCTTAACTTTAGTATGTCTTTATTTCTAGAGATGAGGGGGTTTTTTCTATTTTGATGTTGTGCCTATTTAAAATCGAGTTGGTTTTCATTATTTATTCTGCTGGCCTGCAAAGGTCAAAGTCCTGCTGTTGGAGTCTGGCTGAAAACAGCACAAACATGAAACAAGATTGCCACCTCCTGGTTGGAAGCTGGGCTGAATGGGATGTATTGCTATATATTTAAACACATTTTAGATGACAATATGAATGCCTGCTTTTCTGGCTCTGAGCTAGCTAACTGCATGCTTGCCCAAAGACTGATTGTGATGAGTCAGGATCCCTGGGAGAGGGTGTCACACAGTCACGCTTATTACCTTTAGTCAGCTCTGTGGCCCCTTTTGATTCCCAGAATTCAGGGGGGCACACATAATGAAAAATTTAAAGATATTGAGTAATTATAGCTGTGGGAAATTCAACCAACTAGAGCTGTCTTTTCTGCATTAAAAATGGAAAAATAATTGTAGTGCCTCAAATATTCCTGTGGTGATAAGACCGGGCAAATATTTAAATATTAGGCCTAACTATCTCTTGGAATAAACAGCGGTGGGCAATGAAGATGTTTACCAGTAGCACTTTGTGTTCAGAATTTTGTACTAATTCCCCAATTTGATGTCTGGAAATGAAGCTAACAAATATTGTTTTAAGCACAGTGGCAACATCACCGCATTCAATGTATGGTGGTATGGGTAAGCTTTTGCAGTCCTACTCAGCCCCAAACAAAGGGTGCCTTCCCTAACGAGTAGGAACTGCAGTATCAGAACTGAACCACTTCACTGATCTGGTATTTTTCTAGTAGAACAAGGAATCTTACATTTACCTTCCTACTGCAGATACTATTTTTTAAAGACATATATTTAACAGTTAGCATGGCTCAGTGTAAAGAAAGAGAAGCTGCAGACCTTAAGACACAGTATTTTATAAACAAACTCTATCCCTAATGATTTTAAAAGGAGTATTTTTCAAAACAGTGTGGGTGGGACCACAGTGGGTGGACAGCCTTGCTGTGGGTCCCCTGTCTTGGCAGGTGCCTTTGCCTTGGCCACGTGCAGGGTGACAGTGGCCAGTCCTCTCTCCAGCTGCCCAGTTACATGTGTGCTCTTTCTTGGCTACTTGTTCTCCCTGTGTCTGATCTCTCCCTCTGGACACTGATAATAGGGACAAGCAACTCATTTGGTTCTTTGAACCATTTTCATGAAAACATAACTTGTCCTCTTGTGCTGTCATCTCAAAGGGCCACTTACTGTCAGCTGTTTTCTGCCACAAAAATGGCATCGGAAATGGCACTTTGGCTAGAACATCAGGATTAAAAATTATTTATGAAGGCTGAAGTTACTTCCTTGACCTTTTCTCAACTGAAAGGGAAGAACAGACAGATTGTATGGAAGTTGTATGGACATACATCCAGACTAAGGAGAAATCCACTTTTCCAAAGTGTATCACCCAAGCCAAACTAGATAAACTCCATTTACTTTAGCTGCTTTCTAAATATGTTAGTTTGCTGTATTTTACCTCATGCATTTAATTTGAACAAGTACAAATAATGATATATGGCCGTAGGTTACAACACCTCTTTTCAGGTGGACTGAGCTTTACTACCTACAGCCTACTGAAATCCTCTTACATTGTTACCTGGCCACAAGGAAAAGCTGCAGAAGAAAACCTACACATAAAGAAACTTTTTCAGCGTGCACTTTGTTAATGGAGTCCAGAAAATGGATATAGAAAGAATACTGAGGGTATTACAGAATATTGAGCCTAGGTAAATATCTGAAGGGGAGATAGATGGTGTTATTTGTCTGCTGGGAGTTGGACTGAATCAACTGACTCACTTAGCAGAGATCTTGGAGCTTTGCAGCTGTCTCAGTCACATTGCCGAGAGGAAGACTTTAGACTCTCAGCCATGTAGTGCATTAACTCCTGTTAAATTCAGCACTTGTTCTTCCTTTTTCAAGGTTTGCTTGGTGAAACAGCAAAATGGAAGTGTATGCCTAGAGACAGAGCTATAGCACTAAGCATTACTGCTGAAAATTTGAGGAGAGTTGCCAACTAATTAACACATCCAAGCAGCTTAGCTTTCCTGCTGAGTTACAGCTGCCAAGGGACTATTCAAGGAGCTGGTTGGGAGCACAGTGGTGCTCTGTGCTTTTTCCTGAACTTTTGATATGTGAGCAAGTGACAAACTGGAAGAAGAAAAAACATTCAAACAAATACTTTTAAAGGACCTCAGAAATTACTCATAAGCACATGTTCCTGTGAATGTGATAAAATCACAATTCACATCATCCTGTATGATTTTTTAAAAGTATCCTGCCTGGAAACAGTGAAAATATGCTTAATA
Organism: Vireo altiloquus; assembly: GCA_013396875.1. NCBI lineage: Eukaryota > Metazoa > Chordata > Aves > Passeriformes > Vireonidae > Vireo > Vireo altiloquus. The sequence goes on from VZRF01007802.1 coordinate 674,830, forward strand.
TGGAAGGGTTGATTTAGGAGGGATTTTCATCTCTTATATATTTATGGTTCTAAGACCGTCTAAGAGTCAGATTTGTCCCATCTCCTATTTCATCACCTGAGATCCAGATTTTCAGACGTAGTCAAACCGGTAAGTGTAAACATAATTCGAAAGGGCTCTTGGTCATTTGGAAAACCAGTGCATAATTTACTCTTGGAGCAAGGCTGGAGTTTGTCCTGTGGGAAGGCTGGGACACACATGTGAAAGGGCCTTTCTTTTCTGAGACACACAAATTAGATATGAATTGTGGCCTTCATAAGGCCTTACAAGAGGCTGTGTGCCTCTCCCCTGGGTGTTGGGTACCTGTCAGACCTGCCCTGGTATCCTGGCCTCTCCTTTCCATGTCCCACACACAGCAGTGTCTGCCATTAGCCCTATTTTGGAGCTAGACCACAGACCACTTAAAAACTGTTGCTCATGATGTACATGACCTTTACATCATGAAAAAGACCCCGAGGGGAGTGGGCTCTGGCCTTTCATGGGCAACCTTTGGGTCCTCACTGTGACTAGGCAATGCCACAGCTGTTTCTTCTTTTGGCTTTACTTTGCTTTTTCTCTCCATGGGCTGGTGCTGGATACAGACCATGCCAGCTCCTGGCTGTATCCACTGTGTTCACAACCCATGGACAGACAAGCTGGAGGGATCTTCAGGAAAAGTAACCCACCAAGAGTGCTGGAGAAACAGCACAGCAGGGCCTGCTGCTTTCCTTTCCTATTGAAACAAAAATCAGCTTTTCTTTCCACCTCCCTCTTTGTAATCAGCCTTGTGAATCGTTGGCTTGCTGGCCAAACCAGTGCTAAAGATCAGAGCAGGTTTCAGTGTATTTTGCTGTACCACTGATCTTGCTGCAAGCCTTTGTGAGAAGCCCTTGGGCTGGCACATCTGCCCTTGCTGAAAGTGTGTTGTCTTCAGTGGAAAGCACTGGACATTGTGTCACAAGTTATTATCTCTACAGGTTAAGAAAAGTCAGGCTCTAACTTCAGTTCCCCTCATTTTGACACTTTTTTCTCTCGATAAAAATCAGCAAACCTTCTACATGGGCTATTTCTTTTAGTAATCAGTAAGTAAATAGATACAAACAAAATAAGTTCCACACATTATTACTATTATTGCAGCTCAGATTCTCTATCTAAACATTTAGAAATGTCAAGCTTAAGGCATATACTTGTTGTTTCTTCCTCCACCCATGCTGAATCTTTCATTTTATGAAGTTTTATTCAGAGCAATATATATATATATATAAAGGGATATATCTACATTTTGTGGATTTAATTTCATTTGGAAAAACTGCTTTTCTGCTTAATATGACAAAACATGTCAAGTTAAACCCCAGAAGAGCTCTTAAAGAAGGCTTGAAAAGATAACATTGCTTTTTCAGCCAGACATCTGCAACAACTATAGTAGAAAATACTGATGAGCTTTAAATTCAATGGTGGGCTCATAGTGCCACCTAGTGAGTAAGGAAGAATTATGCTCATAGTGCCACCTTATACAACCCTCTACTAAATGAATTTAATTTTTACAATTATATCATAAAGTTTGAAAGAGCAGCTTTGAGAGTAGAATATGCTTTCATTGGATTTCAAGTTTGAAATGTTCGGACATTAAATAACAGGTTGTATTTAGCCATGTGAAAAGGCTTGTCTGCTCGATAAATTATTGCCACAGGGTGATATATATCATGTCATGGACTGGTTTTTTTCCAGATATGCAATTTCCCAGAAAGCCTGTGCAAGTTATTTTTTTGTGGCCTCTTGAAAAATTTTCCATTCTGTGTCTTTATAAACTTGTTTTATGTTCACTCCTGATCACAGGGGTAGCTTGTACATTGAATATTGTTCCCAAGTGACATTTTCACTGGCAGGATTTAAGGGATTTAAGTGACATCAGGAAATCAAGAGCAGATGGGCTATTTTTCTGTTTATTTGGCTGGTTTTTTGGTTTGTTTGTTTTGGGATTTTTTTTTTTTGTTTTTTTGGGGTTTTTTTGTGGTGTAGGTTTTGTCGTTTCTTTGGGTTTTTTTGAAAATGGAACTCTCAGATGTCAGATTTTGATTTGTGGTATTAACCCATATTTTGTGTCTGTCATATCCATGGTGACAGCTTTCTGCTTTGTGTAACTTTGCACAGAGATATGTGCTGTAAATATTTGGTCTTACACAAACACAGAGAAGACATATACGGGATACTTAGTGTTTTGCCTTTCTTGCATATCACAACTTGGGTGAATGCACAAGGCTTCTATATTTACTTTAAAATATGCAAAAAGAAAAAAAAAAGGGAGCAATTCAAGTAACATGGAAAGAAAACCAAGAAAAAAATTGCCTCTTTGTATTTGGCAGAAGTATTTTTTAAATTTTTTTACTTCCATTTAAGCCATCTGAAACACACTAAATTCTTACTGGAAACAAGAACACTTGCCATCAATAACCTTGATGTGTCACAGTGTTTTCTTCCTGCTTTGAAGTATTTGTCTTTTCCAAGAAGAGAGATTTTTAAATAAATAAAAAAAAAAATTGGTAGTTTTCATCCACTTGTTTGAATTATTTGGGAAAAAAAGAGTCTGTATTTAATTCTTGCAATTTTTGTTCATTTCGGTAATAATTACTGTCATTCCCCTTCTTAAACCTTTGTTCGTATGCTAGGAGCTCCCTGCCTGTAGCTGATGGCAAATGAGAGCTCCCTTGTGGCTCACTTGTATCTCCCTCTTGAGGGATACCTCTGATTTAGTTGAATATTATTTTTGGTTTTTTCTCCCTCCCCTGTTCCGAATAGATCCCTTTGCTTAGTTTTCCTAGGATGTGAAGGTTTGTGTTTGTTCTGCTTGGCAGCTCTTTCTCAGCCAGAAATAATGGAGCAGACCCTGTCCCCAAGTGCCTCAAAAAGCACTCCCAGGTTGGATGAACCCCTTTTTGAATGGGGCCATGGCAAATTGTTGTAGAAAGGAAATGCAATTAGGGAAACAACAGCCAGAGCTCTTAGATATGAGTCTTCAGGAAAACCAACCAAGAACAGATGCACAGTCTATTGCTGACCTCCAAGGTCAAAAACTGGCACATTTAAGAGAAAAATGCTTTGGTGACTAATGGAACCCTTGCAGCAACATCCTTTCCCAGCCCACGAGAGTGGCCGTTTCAGCTTCGTCAGAAAACTGCCTCTGAAATGTATCACAGCCCTGATAACTAACTCTTTCAAAGTAGAAACAAATTCTATAGCATTCAAAAGCATCTCTGATCTTTTATCTTTATCCATACGGTGGTGAAAAGAGTGTGTGCACTCTGGGCGTGCTATGAATAGGGATGCAGTAAGAGTGCTGGCAGGTAATTTTTTTCAAGGAGGCCATTCTATTTAATGCACTGAATCTTACTCCTATGAGGTTAAATTTCAGATATAAAACTAAAAAGTGGGAATTTAGAGTCCAAGTGGCTTGTTGTTATTTTAATAACTCCCTTGTGAATAATGTGCATTTGTTTTAATGTCAGAATCTTGCATGACGTAATCATGTAACACTGACTAGCCTCACCTATTTATATATTTGATGATACTTATCATATAATTTTTCTTCTTCAGTGTGTGTATTTTTAGGGTGAAACAGGAAGACAGTGATTCTCAAGAATCAAATTTTTAAGATTTTTTGAGCATATCAAAAGGAATCTAGCATTTTCCTTTAATATTTTAGCAATGCTTTACTAAAACCTGAGTTTCTTATCCCCAGCCAATGCCAGAAAAAAACAAAGTAGAAAATGGTGAGGATCCCATGCTGGGGAAAGGTTCTGGCACTCATTGTTTATACACACAGCACAGAACAGGCAGCTCCAACAGGATGGAGACAGATATCTTTCAAGCCTGTTCTTACTGAGAGCCAGCACAGGCCTTGGCGTGGGATCACACAGCTCAGACACTCAGAGAGGCTATATTTGTTTGGCTGCATAGTCAGAAAAAAGACATTTGCTTGGTGAGTCAAACCAATGGCTTTCCAGGTGTTGTTGAGTTAATGACAGGTTCCCAGAGCTGGGGAAAGAACCTTGTTAAGAACATCTCTGTTCTTAAACGCCCCTTGTATGCTCCCATTCCTAACATGTCAACCATCAAGAAAAGTGGTGTTTGAGCAGCTTCTCATCATGGCTGCATAGAGACCTTGTCTGGCAAATACAAGCCCCTTTATCATTCCCCCACCCAAAGTGGAGGCGCTTTTTTCTTTCCCTGCTTGCTGGTCTGGGTCCATCCTGAAGGAACAGGTTCGCTCACCAGAAGAGCAGCTTGGCTTTTGACAGCAGCTCTGCATTATGTCCACTTCACACCAATATAACTAAATCAATCAATTAATAAATGAAGTTTAGTTAATATGTTTGAAGTGCTCTGCTGTGTTTTTCCAGTTTTGCTACTTTTGGTGCTAGCAGTAGCTTCAGAGGCACTTTAGCTTTCTGTACTCTCTGTCAACTTCTGTTTGGTTAGCTGTGTGGGGGCCGTCTTTTTGGAAGACAAACAAAATAAATAGTCAATAAGATTTCAAGGTAATTTAACTTTTTGTCCTTTCCAGCTGAGATAGCTATCTTTGGTCCTAAAAAACTGTAGTCAGATGGCAACTAGGGACTGAAATAATTTTTCCTATGAAAAATATACTGACGGCCATGTATATTCATCACTTGTTTCAGGCTACTGTAGGCAGCTTGCTTCAGTACTCTTCAGAGGGTCAAAATCAGAAGCCTGGACTTTTAAATGCAATGCAGATGGATATAGATATTAACTTTGCATAGCCAAAAACAATCACTAGTGCTGATGTGACTCCAGGGAAAATTCATCTTGCTTCCTTAACTTTGACTTGTATGCCAGCTAGAGCTGAGATTTCTGTGTGTCTTTCTTCTTTATATGCACTCTGTGTTTCTATTCTGTTTCTATTCTATTATGTTTTAGTAGTACTGCATTTGTTTGCTCTGCTGAAGCTGGTGCTAATGGTGGAAGCATGTAAAGTTTAGACTGACTTTCCTTAGCTGCTGTTATCAAGCACTCCTTCTGCTTTGGCACCCGGTAAGTGCCTTCATATATGGCTTTCATAATAATTCTCAGTGACTCTTGCTGAGAGACTCTCAAGAGGTATTACTATTGGACCAGGATTTGCAGAGAGATGTTGGGAACATCAGATGATATAGCAATGCATCTAACTCAAATCTAACCTTGCCTTATTGAGTGCTGGGATGGGGAGAGAAAGGAAAAGTTACACAAGGAGAAAAGCAGAAAATTTATGGCTTCAGCTGACAGAGGCTTGGCACAATAGGCTGACTTCAAAGTGTACTAATACTCTGCAGAGATCAGTAAACATGATTAATATATAGTCTGTGGGTTATTATTTTCTATGTGTGTGAAGTTATATAAGAACAAAACCAGCTTTTATATTTAATGTCTAATGTATTCCATATGAGGGAGTGTGTATCAATATGTTCCTACTAAGGGACAGATTGGGGACAAAGTGCACACGCTGAGTAGGAACTTAGTCTGCAAATAGTGCAACAGCACTCTTCTGATGAGAAAATAATTAGCATATGAGTTTAAATCTCCCATATCAATATGTTTAGAAAACCAGCAACATGCTTCTCCAAATTTTCTCCTCTGTGGTCTCCTATTGGTCTCCTATACTGGTTTTCTATTTATTTTCTCTCTGGGGTCTCCTATTGGTCCCCTTTAACAGGCAGCCTGGGGGACCATATAGCTCTGATACTAATTTTTATTCTGTGGTGGGTCTGCTGTGTCAGACTATGTGGTCTGTACTACTCACACCGGTAGGGCTTCACTGGAAATTCTTTCCCAGAGCCCACTCTTCCTCTGTGCATCCTTTTTTAGCTCAATGGGTGATACATCTTCTCATCAGCGGATGCTATGAGCCTAGAGCAGTGCACTGGTGGGTCTTGTGTCTCACATAGTAATCATACTCTGATTCAGGTGACCTGAGTCATCTCTTCATCCTCCTTTGCTTTCTTTAAAAGTCAAAATTTATGGGTTTTTTGAAATGGGTATTTTGTAGACTTTGAAGGGTCTCTGTTAGGTATTTGTAGAGAAGTTAAACTCCAGCCTTTCTCCTGCCCAGCTAAGGGTATAATCTGTGTTGTTCTGTTATCACTGGTCTTTCAGCTGATAGAAAAATTTTGTGTCTGTGAATGACCATGTAATTTCCCTGAAATTCTCTTACTTCCTTTTAAAATGGTGTGGGGGAGGGGGAGAATGTATATTTAATGTGCTTGCTTTCTTCTTCCATTTCTCCTTGAAATTATTTGCTGTAAAGCTATATGCTGTTAAATTGTGAATTTTCCCTGTTTCTCCTCCTTTCCTCTGCAGCTGCTGAACAGTTGGCAGCCAGCTGTAGCTTAAAAGGAGAATTTTGAGGGCGTTCGCAATTTTTCTCCTGGTATCGAGGCCAGCTCTGCCTGCAGCCCCACTTGGGTTTGCTGGGCTTTGTGCAGCATATGTGTGCTCCCTGTGCCCTAATTGCTGTAATTACTGTGAGCCTGGAGAACACAACCTTTTCCTACTGTTGCCTAAACTACCTCGGCCAGCCTGTGTCAGCTGTCCTTTCTTCCCCAGGTATTGCTTGCCATGGCCTGCCAGTGAATGCAGTGAAAGGTGCTATATTTTTCTTCATTCAACTTTTGTAAAAAGCTGCTATCAAATGTAAGACATTACCTTGTGAAAACTAAATACTGAAACTCCATAGCTCCCAAATTGAAGTCCACAAAATTCTTGCATGCAAAGTGCAAAGAATTGCCCAGTTGTGCAGTATGAACTATCCCCTTCTTCCCAAAAGGCAAGGTAAATTTCCATTCTTTCTAATAGGAATATGGCACAACTAATGTTTGTAACAGCAATAAACAGAAGATCCTTTCCCTTTTGGGACTACTATTTAAAATAAAACATTTTGTAGTATAAATCTACTGCTGTGGGTGTCTAAGAGAAGCCAAGCAGGTGGGTCTTGTGATGGCTTCAGTCCATTCTTTCATCTGTACACTACTCTGTCAGGCCAGTTGGCTAGGATGGCAAGACTGGGATGTGGCCCTTTGCTGTGACATCCTGCCACTGCAGAAGAGATTCCACTCTCTGAACTTCACCTGTCCATTTAGAGATGGGCCATGGGTAGCCTGGATGTTGGAGCTCTCCCATTCTCTGGGACATGCTAACAGTGACAAGGGAAGACATCCAGGGGTGAGTTTCTGGAGGAAAACCCTTCTTTATGAGGCTGAAGGCTGGGATTGCTGTGGAGCAGGGCTTTCTTGCAAGATGGAGAGAAGTCGCTTAGGGTGCTTCCAGTGCTGCCGAGCTACCAGTAATTGTGAGGATTTAACTGATGCTAGTGAGGCATTATGTAGGGATTTTTATTTCTGATCCATGACATGAAGCTATAATAACAAAAGCAGTATGCACTTGCAAGGATTTGGGTGTGCTGGAGTTGTTTTCGTTTTGTGCCAATTAATGAAATTCGTAACTACAATTTTTAAATGGATTTTTATTGTCCTGTAATTTGACCATGGATCAAAAGAGTTATACCTATTATACCATGTACTTAACAGCATGTTTGCACTGGAAATCTGTTTAAGATCTTATAACAGTTAAAATCTTATAACAGTTGGGTGCTTTACTCAATAGCAACAGTCAATTAACCCAGAAACTTAATATATGCAACTTTTTCAATGGGGTTTCCTTGCTTGTGCAAGCAGTAGCATGCATCGGGCTTTGACAAAACATGCTGTGTAACCAAGATCAGCAGAAAGTGAATATATGAGGTTTCTGCTGGGGACAGTGAGCTCTGGGAGGGAAATATTGACCATATTACATCAAAACCAAAGTGATCAGACACAGTATTAATGTGAGAAATATCTGCTTGCTCAATGGAGTAGTTGCTTGTTCAATGGAATTTTTCTTTTGAAGGTGAAATTAAAAGGCTCATGGCATTGGATGGGGAGAGATCAGGCGGTGAAGTTTTCTACAATCTGCAGGAATCTTAAAGATTGGAATCCATTTGCCTCTGTGGTTGGTTATACTAATCTCGATTTGAAAATACTTAAATGATCTCAGGCTGCAAAGAGTTAAATATTAAGATGTTTTAATTAAGGATTTCAACGCTCTGAATTTCACAGTACTCTATCAAAGAGAAATACCACAATGAACTAAATATTTTGGAAGATATTTCTCCTCTGGGAGAGAGGCATTTACAGAAATTCCGTACGTGAAAATGTCAAATGTTACTCATCCCCTTTGTGGCTTTTTTTCCCCCCTTTTTGAAGTATATTTACTTCCACTGGGTAGCTGAGGGTGTCACAGCTTGTTATTTGATATGTGGAACTGGGGCACACAAAAGGATGACTAATCCCATTTACTGGAATTTTACAGTTTTCATCAAGGCCACAGTTTCCATTTCAAGCTTTATAGTAAAAGCAAAACATCAACTGGCAAACTGACTTCTGGTTATTGTTGTTGTAAATTAATATGGATTACTATTAAAGTAAAAGGGTTCTTTTTGAAGGTTGTTTCTTGAACTGAAAAGAAACTTACATTTAAATATTTTCTCAGGGGCAGTTTATAGTAACTACATTGACAATTCAGAAGATTTTCTGTCCTTCACCAGGCAATAACAGGCAGCATATTGTGTCCTTTTGCAAATGCACAGGCTCTCTCTTTCTGTGTCTCAGTCTCCCTCTCTCTCTTTCATTTCATGGTTTCCAAGACCAATGGTTTGCATCCAGGCTGAAATAAACTTCTTGTTATAGCTATGTGACTCTCATAGTTATCAATGAAAAATGCATGCATCCCTTGTATCTTGAATACTTTTTGCTTATAATTCAGCAGATCTTGAGGAAAAAGAAAACCTCATAGTCACTGTCTTAAGCTGTTCCTTGAAAAAGCCTTTTCTTCTTCCAGTTTCTCATGCTTCTATTGCCATGGCGTTCCTAGAGCCTCCGTGGGGGCAGCTATTGCAAGCCTTCAAAAGTGGTCACTGGGATGAATTTGACTGCCCTTTTTAAAATAAAAAGGAATCAAATTTTGAGATAGTCACCAGTTTGTGTTCCAGCACTAAGCCCCTTTCACTTACTTACACCACTGTGGTGAACTCTCTTCACTAGGCATAGATCATAACTGCTGCTACTCCTTCTTTGCCTTTTTGCTCCCTTGAATTCCAGTGAGTCCATGTTTTGTTTCCTTCCATCTTGCTCTCTCCATATTGCACCTATTGTGCACAACTTTGTGACCTCCTTTGTAGTGGGTTGCTACAAAAGAGCACAGCCTTTGGAATACAAGACAGACAGAAAGAGATTATATTTATATTAGAAATATAATTGGGGTTGACTCATTCTTTGCTTTACTGAAAATCCTGCAGTAGTACATGGTATTTTCTAAACCCCCAGCTGCTGTGGGTTTGTCTACCTTAAGACCTCATCTGGGTGAAGCTGGAGGCCTTAACTAAGTCAATTCTAAGGGTTGGTAATCACAAATTTGGGAACTTCATGGGTTTTAAACCAAATCTGTGATCAATCCTGAATATATGACATCTTTTTTTTATTGCTCAGTGGATTTTTCTCCTCTTTTTCTCTGAAACTGTGTCTGCATAGCAAAGTCTCCTTTGTGTGATGTTAAATGTGATTTGTTTTTTGGGAATGGTGAAGTGCCCTTTCTGATGTAATCAGATAAAGAAACTACCAACACACAAAGGATAACAGAAATCTTTGGAAATAAATGAAAAATTGGGCTGATCGGCCTTGGAAAGGTCTCTGTTGTAAATTCCTCAGAACTCCTGAAGACTGAGGTCCTCTCTTGCTGGCATCACTGGGACAATATTCAGTTTCTTGAGACTGAATGCTGGCTTTGGCCACGTGCTGGCACCACACTGGGAGCAGACGGATGAGCTGTGCAACCTAACTTGCTGTGGAGGTGGGAAATGTGGGATGTCCCCCTGTCAGGTCCATCAGGTGCAGCCTGCCTGCATGGGTGGCAGGTCCCACCACACTGCCAGCCTGCCCCTTCTCCCAGGGCTGAGAGCTTGGCCACCGCAGCGCCCAGGTGTGTTTTGCTCTGGGCTGAGCCAGTGCCAGCCAAGCCTGGTGGCTTTGGGCACAAGGGTCAGTCCCCTGTGATTACAGCTGAGCTCACCTGACTAATGCTTTATTTTGACAGTGGTAATGACTCTTTCCCACGTAATACAATTTCCTCTCTCACATCATCCTGTGCCCAAATTAAAGGTCAGCCCTCATCTGGTTTAAATCATCATGGCTGTGCTGATTTCATGCTTGCATATACTAACTAATGAGCTGGAAATTTACAGCTAGCACTGTTATACAAATGGATGGAGACTCATGGCACAAGGGTCATCAGTGACAACATGAGTGAGGATGTTGAGACATTTCAGAGTTGGTTCTTGTGACGTCAGTAGTTGCAAATTTGGAAAATCACTCTGCCATACTCTTTGTGGGGGCCTAACAGCTCTGTTTTCAGTTAGATTTCAGCTTTTTGTAATAAACAATCTCTACTCCTACACCATTCCTGCACAAGCTGCTCATCAGCATAACTCTGCTAATGAACTGAACATGGCCATCCCCAGATCCCAGACCTTCCTTGTAAAACTTTCATTTGCTTAAATGACAGCCAGCCTGAAAGCCTTCCTTTTTGGTAAGTCTGTTGAGACATGACAGAGCCACTCTTGTACTGTTTGTTGTGAGTGGTCTTAGAAAATTCTGTTGAAGCCGGTGTAACTCCTTTTTGTGTTAAACATTGAGGGAGCCTCCCAGAAACTGGGAGCTCTGCCATGACAGTGGGTTGTCAGCAGCTGAACTGCTCTCTAGAAATGGAAACTATGTTTTCACATCTTCTGCTATTCTTCTCCAACGAATTTTGAGGGTTTTTTCCCCTGTTTTGCTTGCCTGATCAAGCAAGTTGCCTAATCAGCTGAACCCATGTACTGCTGCTACTATTGTCCATTAAAGACTTAGTATTAACACAAATGTCTCCCTCAGCATTTAGCAATATTTTGAGACAGTATTTCAAACAAAATAAATGTTAATCCAGCAAAAATAACTACTTCTGGTTTTGGGTTTTTTTTTTATCTCTGTGAGATGCTAAGAAGAATGATATTATGGCTACTCTACACTTGAGCACCATTTTATGGAAGAAAACCAACATGATCAGATTAATGACACAGCAATAGATTTGTTTTCTTAGAGAGAGATGAACTGTAGGGTGTCTGTAACAGCACTGTGTAGGTATTTGAACATCAGGAGTTTGCCAGGAATGAGTGCTCCAAAGCTGATCTCTATTGATTCACATCTGTTCCCTACACACTCTCTTCCTTTATGTGCAGCTTTCCCTCTCCTCCCAGATTTTCCAGAAGGTGTCACTGTAAGGCAGTGATGGTCAAAAGTCTGTAGATTTAAAAATAAATGAGTGAAAAGCACTTAATAGCTCTAATTTTCTTGCAATGATTATTTAACTCCTAATAAATCAACAAGAACAGTTAAAAACATTAGAATAAGAACAAGAAGTGGGAGTATCAAAGGTTCTTCATAGTTTGAATTTACATCCTGTCTGAAAACATGTCATCCCAAACAGAATTCAGCTGCTCAGGCCATTAGTTCAATAGCTGAGAGTGCAAAACTACCAAAATGACTGAGCAGTTTTAAAGCCTGCTCTTTTAATGCTCATATTATATGTGTGCACACAGGGGTACACACATCTGAGGAGCACATGTGCACACCAGTGGGTGCAACTTCGTAAGGAAAAGCTGAAGACAAAAATACCTATTTTTTCAGGTATTCAGTTAGATGTGGTTTGTTTGCAGATTTCAGCTTTCACTGGGCTTGGGGGCTCAGCACAACACACCGGGGGCCCTTACAGAATGAGTGGGTGACACAGACATGGAAATCATGCTGTTGTGGGTAGAAGGATTGGAGGGTAGCACTGCAAGGGCGGATGAGCATGGGTGCTCCAGCCATCTGAAGGGGATACACAAAATGGAATGCAAAGGCTCAGACTTGGGAAGAATAAGCCAAAAGTCTGTCTGTGGGCAACAAGTGAAAAGATGAGAAGGCGGCTCAAGCCACAGTGGTATCTAACGGGTTCCTGATATAATCTGTCATGAAAAGTAAGTATGGCGTAGGATCAAGGAGAAGAGTTTCCAGTGAAGCTGGAGGAGCTTTAGCACCTCTGACCTGAGGCTAGCTGAGCACTCACCTAGAATATTGCACCTAGCTCCAGACCTCTGCCTTGGGAGATGGTGAGTGTGGGCTGAAATGGGAAAGCACTGGCATGCCTGGGGAGCCAACTGTAGCATGCCAGAAACAAAACCTAGGGTGCAGCAAAGTGGCAGCACTGACTAGTAGGGAGATAGTGGCCATTTGAGCTGTAAAGTAGAGAAATAAATAGATTTTGTGGATAGCACCCTTTGATTACTGTAAAACTAACTATATTATTATTACTCAAGACTAAGGTTAACAGTTCTGGAGTGGCCTGTGTCCTTCCTGTTTCCTCATGAGATAATAATATGCAAATGCTGGATCATTCATTTCTCTTCCTCCCAGCAGGGGTTGGGTGCAGCCCCAGAAGTGATGCTATATGACCCATCATCTGTTTTGTGCTAACCCAAGCATAAACCTCTATGGACCATTCCTGGGGAGGAGGAAGAGGGGAGCAGCCTTTCTGTGCATGCCCTGTGCTGGTACAGTGCTGTGGTGGTTTATCAGCAAGATGAGCCTCCAGACTTCTGCCAGTCTCCTTTATCGGTTGCTTATTTAAAATGGAATCAATAAGATAGGACAGCCACTTTGTTCTGGTCATGGTATTTTTCCTGGAGGAGCCCTGTCTTTCCTGGAGGAGCCCTGTCTTTCCTGGAGGAGCCCTGTCTTGTGCAAAAAACCCTGTGGCAGGAGCAGTTTTGGGGCAGGGGTGGATGGGCGAACTCCTGGGGTTTCATTAAGTGGGAAGCGGATCCCTGCAAAAAAAACCAATGGATACCACAACAGTCCTGGTTGCACTCTGTGCAGACTTGGTTTGTGGGTCCCTTGGAGTAAAAGCTGACCTGAAAAGTGGGCATGAAGCCATAATGTTCCTGTGATTTCTGATTCTCCAGGACAGTCATCAGAGCAGAGAGAGACAGGGAGAGCAGAGGAGGGAGCAGGGGGAGACAAGGTGAACATTGGAGTTATGTCCCTGAAGGACCCTATCAGGGCAGGCTTTCAAGCACTCACTTTTACAGCACTTTCTTTAGCAACAAATTTTCTATTTAACCAATGTGTTGACAAATAAACCCTGATTTGAATTTGTACATTGCTTTGATTCTTCAGGCAACTTTTGGATATGTAGCCAGATTCTTAATATAGAAGCAACTGGAAGTAGGTCACTTCCGCCCTTCAAATACCATTAAAAAGTTTCCCTCTGTTATGGAAGAGAGGGAAAAGTTTTCCCTGTCTTTTCATCTTCCTAGGTTTCTGCTGTGCAAAGCAGTCTATGAAAATAAATTGGCATCAAATAAAAGTTGTTATATCCTTTTTCCTTCGATTTTATTCTTCATCAGGACAGTTTTAATGAAATCCATCTATTTAGTTTGTGGGATTCTAGTAACCTGCCTTCTCATTATACCATAAATAATGGCGAACTAAGAATCTTACGACTATTACTTTTAAATCAAAGTTATGGGTTTCTTAATGGATTCCATAATACAGATTTCAAAGTTTACAGTAGTTTAACCATACACAAACATTGTATCCTCCCCTCCTTTGTAATTCAGCTGCTCTTTATTTTCTTCTGCAGCTTCATATGGTTTAAACATCTGGGCTCTCGGAGCTGTTCCATGCCTGCTCGCCTTGTTAGAGGGTTTGGTGCTGGAGCCTCCAACTGAATGCCAGAGTCCTTCCCTTTGTGTTCCTCAGTGACGTACACAAGAACTTTGAGGTGGTGTAAGAACAGAAGGATTCATGACTAATAAATACTTCATCTAAATGGGTGAGTGTTTGAGCTGGGCTGTTAGCTTAATTCTAACCATAAGGAGGAATAACCACAGCATACTTTGGGTGGGAGAAGATATCAATCACTGTCACTTTTCAGCAGAGGAAAATGAGCAGAGAGGGGAGAAGCTGATGTAGATTTTAGCACTGGAAACTGGGATGTAAGCTTTTCATCCAGGCTAATTCTCTTCTGGGTTATTGGTGCTCCTAAAGTTTTATTTCACTAGTAACATATCTCCTGTTACTAGGTAAAATAAGATGATTAATATGTGTATTATAACCAAGGCTGGTTACAGATACATTATTCAATTTTGTTGGATTTTAGGAAGACCATATTAGTGCCTGGGTGTGTACAGAGGTTTTCAAAGTGACTCCCTTGACATACCAGAACTGACATATCTCTGTTGTGCTCTGAAGTTTATTCCAAACTTTTTAGCCTTGGGAGAAGTGTCATGAATCTTGTCACACCTTAACATGTTGCCATAACAAGGATTCAGTAATTTCAGAAGCTTCTTTCTCATGGTCATTTTAAGCTTAATTTACATCACCACTAGTAGGTAGTGTAAAGATTTGCTTTTAAATCATCACGGTATTTTTATTAGGGGGAGGGATTCCCTTACAAAATTCTTTCTGAGATGGAAATTATTTATTCCCTTTAGTAAGCTTTGCATTCACTGTCTTATATGCAGAGGATGTGCTCCTGGCCCTGCAGATGCCAGGAGAAGTTTTGCCTTTAACTCCAGGATTTCAAGACATCACCTTCAGTCTTCAGTGCAGTCTGTCTCCTCATAACCCTCGTTTACTCGACAATCTCCTCAGCATTCCTATGACTAATAAAAAAACTCATTGACACTGTCCCTTCCTATTTGGTTTTCGGACACTATGTGCACCCAAGGAAATCTCATTTCCGTCAGCAGCATCACTGCTGTCACTGGCGTGAGGAGAGGGGCAGCTGTGACACTGCATTGCTGTCTCTGCCCATTACCAGCAGAGGAAAGAGATCTCCTATATGTCTTATTCATTTAGAAGGGAGCCTTTTTCAATTGCAAAACTTCAGCCTCTTAACTATAATCACCATAGAAGTTTTTTCTCGCAGACATATTCTGCCACGTTGAAGCAGCTGAGTTTTTGTAAAGAAAATGCATTTTTCTCTTTCTTCTGGAAAACTGCTGGCATTCAGATGAGTTGCTACTTCTCTTGAATGTTTCCCTCTGCCCAGTTTGAGAGCCAGCTGAGTAACATAACAATACATAAACGAGAATTAAATGAGAAGCTTTTGCTTTATATTTTTCCCTAATCATTATTACTCTATTCATGTCAGCTTCAGATTTACACCAGATTAAATTCTGAATAGAAGAAAAGCTGACACAATCCAGCAGGATCTCATAATTAAACTCTTTCAGTCAGTTGTATTTTTTCCCCTTTTTGTTGTAACTTTTCAAGTTTAGTGGCCTGATCAGGTTGGAAATGTTCTGCTTGTATCTTCTCTAAAATCATGGATGACATTTCTGTACTTAAAGGGTCATATAGAGTTTTTCTGTTCACTTCAGTGGAGCTAAGAATTTTTTTTGCATTAACAGAAATACCGTAATACCCACTGATAAAGATAAAAGAAAAAGAAACACTTATTGCTTTTTAAGTGCAATAAAGTTTCATCATGTAATTTTTTCCCAATAAAAGCATTCTCTAAATAGAATTTTTGGTTGAAAAGATTGGGGTTTTTTCATGCTTAATTTCAGCCTGGCTGTTAAAAATATGGTTGATTGAGGAGGTTTTTTATATTTTGTTGCTTTTTTTCTCTTTTCCACCACCATTTCTTGGAGTCCTCCCTCTATTTCAGTTTGTTTTGTCTTCATATTGGTTCCATTTTTATTTGCTTATGTATAACTGTATGTATACATTTTTTTCCTTTGGTCTTTGTATCTCTCCATTTTTGGAAGTCTACACTCCTTTCCCTCCCCTATCACCTTTCTTTTCCATGCTTCTGCTCCTTCATGCTGAGGAAGCGACTGGAACCTCAAAATACTTTTAAGACCATAATTTCACTCCTCTCATTCGAAAAACTGAGTTTCTTAGCACCTCCATCTATCATGTGGCTGCTAAGGAAGGAAAGTAATTCACCAGACAGCTTGGGACCAACAGTAATATCTATAAAACGGAAATGGACAGTGTAAAGCATGATTCTGGGGCTGGTGTTAATGATGCGAGTGTCAGAGGAAGAGAAGACCACCAACCATTGTACCTGGCCTCAGATGAGGAGAGACACAGCATAACATGAAACTCCAGTGGATACCTGGGGCATGGAAATCCAGCAGAAGCCTGGGAGGGTATTGAATGGTTTTACTGGGCCTTTCAGAACACATCTGTGCATGCAGAAACTGGTAATTTGCCTTGATAACTTCAAAACTGTAGATAAATACATGGTGAGCAAGATTTGCAGTAGAAGAAAGAAATGGCAGAAAGCAGCAATTTTGGTATATATGTAGAGGATGGAGAGCTAGAAATATGATGCAGCTCCTGAGAGCATACCTGATGCAACAGCTCCCAGAAAGGACTGGCAAAAGATGATCTCAGTCTCTTGAGGTGGTGATTGGAGTGTGTGCCAGAAGCACATCTGGTTTGAGTAAATTCCTGTCAGTAGCCTGCCTTCTGCTTAATGAGGTTTGGGGTCAAGAAATTAGACTTCCTCTTGCCTTAGTTCTTTGAAAATTTTGTTTCTAGTTGTGGGATTTCTGGGGCTCCTTACACATAGTGTTCACATAGGATTCATCTTAACACTCTGGGGTGTGTGTATGGAGCAGCTTTTTGAATAATAGCCAGAGATCAGAGTGCTTTTTCAGGGAGTGGGCGTAGCGGGTTGAGTTTGAAACCGGGTGGCAACACCATTTAGTGTAGTGGGTTTGTTCACATCTTTTAATTTCTGTGACATGCAAGACTTGGAGAAATGCAAAGCAGGCTTAAAACTTTAAAGAATATAAAGAAGTTTATTACTAACAGGAAATAATAAGAAATTAAAGTAAATTTTCTTCCATTCCCCCTTTTCTTCCAGCACTTCCCTTTTTTGCTCAACTTACACAAAGAATATCAGAACATGGATTTTGGTCAGTATTTGCAGTTCTTGAAAGTCGCTCCAATATTTGAGGAAAAAGAGGTTTCCTTTGCTTATTGTGGTTTTCAAACAGTCACTAGCAAACAGACCCACCTGGATTTCTGCTGCCATGAAAAGGTATCTCTCCCATGATACAAACTCACAGTCTTTTTCACACTGTCAGTTATGGGCTACACAAGGGGTGTCTCTCGATTAAGGACAGGTAAATTCCAGCCTGGAATTGAACAGCTTTCCTGATCACAAAAAATTCTAAAAAAAAGTCTCTTCCANGCTTTCTTGATCACAAAAAATTCTAAAAAAAAAGTCTCTTCCAACTCCTCACATGCTCCTAGGTGACCTGGCATGGTCACCTTTCTTTTTCCGCAGGCTGTACACAGAATTCTCCTTCCCCCCATGGCTTTTTAAAGAGGAAAAAAACCCGGTTTTGTGATAGTGCAGTCTTCACCATGACCTGCAGAAAGCAAGTTCAAGCTTTTTGTGCTGAGGCACGACTCCGCCCTCTTTTCCCGCCGCCATCTTTGCTCCGTCCCACATGACTTACTTTCTCTCTGACCTTGATGCCATGTTGAAGAGTTAGTTTCTTCAGGTTTTATGCTGGAAAAAAAGCCTCTTTTCCTTTATGCTGCCGGCTGCATGGTGTCCTTCTCCAGCCTCGACATAGGCTGCGTTAGTTGCAAAACCCTGTATCGGCCCCCGCCGGATCTGTGCGGGGCCATGTGGAAGGGCTGGGGAAGCCCTGACAGAGCCCAGGAGCGCTCCAGGTGAATTCAGCAGTGCAGCAATCCATGGCTGGTGTAAGTTGCTCACGGCTCCAGGGGGTTCTCCCGCAGCGGACCGGGGAGCCCGCGCCCCGGCACCGGGGGTGGGGAGGTCCCCTCAGCGGGGCCCGGCCGCGCCTCGGCCGCGGGAGCGAGAACAAAGGCAGTTCCCGGCTCTCCGAAGTACATACAGTTTAAGTTTACAAATTCGAAAAAGCGCAATTGGCCCAGAAGCCTGTCAATCAACTCAGCTCCAACCCACCACAGTGGGAGACCTAGATTTGAACTCTAAACGTTTTTAACAGCACTGCACACGTAAAAGAGTGCTCTAGTGGTCTTGTCTAAGTAACCTGATAAAGTCTAAGGCATATTATTAGTGGGGTTTTGCTTTATGCAAATTATCTGAATATTTTTTGGAGTACAGAAAGAAAGGCTTTCCAGCCTCATAATTAGGTCCATTGCCTTAGTGGATTGGAAAGCAAATTTCCAACCTGTGATTATTTCCAATTATTGTCTTGAATTTTAATATGAAGTGAGGAAAAGCAATAGGAGTTTGAGGGTGCCCTCAAAACCAATCTATAACCAGTGTGCTCATACATTTATTCAAGAACTAGATTAAATTGATTTTAAACTCCTTAATAGATGGAACCAAAGTCCTTATAGTTGTAAACCTTTTTTTTTTTTTTTTTTTTTTTTTTTTTTTTTTTTTTGGGGG